>QRFJ01001266.1:33466-257287 GCA_006176705.1 Cocos nucifera
AAAGGAGATCACTTGTCCTAAAGCCAATTGGCTACAAGCTAAAGTCCCATCTTCTCAAGGTGGGCTTCGATCTTCTGCTGCTTCCATACGGCTTTGTAAGTGGGTCTGCCACATTATCTATGGAGTTGACTCTCATTGACCTCAACGTAACCTTTCTCAGGTAATCGTGGATGAGAATGGTATCACCGTTTGCTTGGAACTCTTCCAGCATAAATAGTCTGGCCAGATGTCGACTTTCGTATCTATATCCGGACATGAAGTCCGAGTCTGTGTATCCCTGGACCAGGGTTCTCCGTTACCAAAAGACCAACATCATATCCTTAGTTCTTCTCAAAAGTACTTAAGGATACATTTCACAGAAGTCCAGTGTTCTTCACCTGGATTTGACTGATATCTGCTTGTGACACTCACAGCATGGGGCTATATCAGGTCGTGTACATATCATGGCATACATGAGGCTCCCTATTGGCAGAAGCATAAGGGATCTTGCTCATAGCGTTCTATTTCCTCAGGTGTGCTGGGGCACATCTTCTTGAAAGATGAATACCATGTCTGAAGGGTATTAATCCCTCTTAGAGTTTTTCATACTAAAACCTCTTTAGTACTTCCTCTATGTAACATCTTCTGTGAAAGGTCCTAGCATCCTATTCGGTCTATCTATGACCTTAATTCCTAAGAAATAAAGGATGCTTCACCTAGGTCTTTCATGGGAATTCCTTAGACAACCACATCTTGACTGATGTCAACATGGGAAATATCATTCCAATAAGGAGGATGTCATCCACGTACAATACGAGAAGACAACAGCGCTCCCACGACCTTTTGAAAACACATGGTTCCTCTTCGTTTTTGATGAAACCAACTTTTGATCACATATTGAAAACGAGTGTTCCGGCTCCGAGATGCTTGCTTAAGTCATATATGGACTTTGCAGCTTTGCAAACCTTGTGAATCAAGTATCACTGGATGTGAAACCTAGCGGCTGTTCCATATAGATATCTTCCTCAAGATATCGATTTAGGAATGCCGTTTTCACGTCCATTTGCCATATTTCATAATCGAAATAGGCTGCAACAGCAAGCAATGTCCGGATGGATTTTAGCATAGCTACCGGGGAAAAGGTATGCCTGATAGTCAAAGCTTCACGTTGACTATAACCTTTTGCCACCAGTCTAGCCTTGAATGTCTCCACATTCCCATCTGCACCAATCTTTCTCTTGAAGATCCATTTACACCCAATAGGTACTATACCTTCTGGTGGATCTACCAAGGTCCAGACTTGGTTTGAGTGCATCGAGTCGATCTCTGACTTCATTGCCTCAAGCCATTTCTCGGAGTCGATATCTGATATCGCCTCGTTGTAGGATTTGGGATCATCACCATGAGCACCATTACCTATGAGGAACATTTCCTCTACGTCCTCTGAAATAATACCTAAGTATCTTTCAGGGGGACGGGAAACTCTTTCCGATCTACGAGGTGGAGGAGGTAGTGTTCTTATTGGCAAAACCTGATTTGGTTCCACTTGGTCCCTTAGTCTTTCTGCTTGTGAGACTTTTCTCATCAAGCTTAATCTGCTTTCCAATGCCACTATCTTGAATAAACTATTTTTCAAGAAATATGGCATGTCGACTCACAATCACATTGTGGGTCTTCAGGAATGTAGAAATAGTATCCTAATGACTCTTTAGGAATATCCTATGAATCGAGCTCTAAAGGACCAAAACTCTAACTTGTCCGCTTGTTGTCTTGAACATAAGCCGGACAACCCCAAATTCTGAGATGACTCCAAGACTTGGTTTCTTACCGTGCATATCTCATACGGTGTGGTAAGGAACGGTTTTTAGAGGGAACCTATTCAGTAAATAGATAGAAGTTAATAATGAATGTCCCCAAAAGAAAATCTGGGAGGTCTATGAAGCTCATCATGGATCGAACCATAATCCAATAGAGTCCGATTTCTTCCGTTCTGAAACCCCCGTTGAGTTTGAGGTGTTCCTGGTGGAGTCCATTGAGAGACTAATGCCATTTTCCTTAAGATAGTCTGAATTCCGGCTAAGATATTCACCTCCTCGATCTGATCGAAAGAATCTTAATGGGTTTTCCAGTTTATTTTTATAACTTCATGTCTGAATTCTTTTGAACTTTTCAAAAGCTTCAGACTTATGTCTCATGAGATACACATACCCATACCTAGACAAGATCATCGGTAAAGGAATGAAGTAGACAAAATTGCCTCTAGCCCGGCACATCGAATGGGCCGCACACATCAGTATGTACTAAGGCAAGGAAATCTGTGGCCCTCTCCCCATGTCCAACAAAAAGGGAGTTTAGTCATTTTGCCTTGAAAGACAAGATTCACAAGTTGGATATGACTCAAAATCAATGGACTCAATAGCCCATTTTTCTCCAATTTGTTAATCCTATCTTCTGCTATATGACCTAATCTCAGGTGCCATAAATATCTGTCGTTTGGACTATCCCTAGGTCGTTTGGCATTCACGTTTTGCTCGATAGTTAAAACAGGTACATCAATATGCAACTGATAAAGACCATTAACAGGAAACCATTTGCAATTTTATTTCTTTCATAAAGAATGTTACAATGGTCCTTAAAGAAGGTGATCACATAACCTTCTTGTGCTAAGCATGAAACAGAAATCAAATTCCTGCTAGCTGCAGGCACATAATAACAGTCTTTTAAAACTAAGTCTAAACCAGATGGTAATCGCAGAGGGTATGTTCCCACGGCTACTGCAGCAACTCTTGCTCCATTACCGACGCGTAGGATCATGTCTCCATCCCTCAGCCTCCTGCTATCCTCAAGACCCTGCATAGAAGTGCACAGATGAGCAACTAGAACCAGAGTCAAGCACCCAACTGGATGCAGAAGAAACCGTAAGGTTAGACTCAATAACGAGCATACCTCCAGAAGGACCTTCCTTCTTGTTCTTTAGGGTGGCCAGGTAAGTAGGGCAGTTCCGCTTCCAATGGCCGTCGCTGTTGCAATGGAAACACTTTCCTTTGCCATCGACCTTCTTCTTCGGTTCTGCCTTCTTCTTCTTTGATCCTTCTACCTTTTGCTTTTTCACAGACTTCCTTTTCTTTTCATAGACTTTTCTTTGGAAAAGTCGTTCCATAGCAAGAACTGAGCCTTTAGAACCTTTCATAGAAAGCTCGCGGTAACCAGCATATTCATCACTCGGCCAAGGAATTCTGAAGTTTATGCATGTGGTAATTCATGATGAATTGCCCATATGCATCAGTCAAGGATTGCAGAATAATATCATTCTGCAAGTCCAAGTCCAACTTCACACCGAGCTTCTCAAGCTCTTCCATGTCCTTGATCATTGTCAGACAGTGATCTTGGACTGACTGCCCATCACGCATCTTAGCCTTAAAAAGTCATTTCGTGACTTGATATTTGGCTGCGCGACTCTGTTCACCAAACATCTCCTGCAGGTGAGCCAACTTTGGCGAGCAGTCCCGATATCTTCATGTTGGCGCTGGAGCTCATCAAGACATCGAGCCCAACATGTAGTATCTGGCCTTATTGTTTCGTCAATCCATTTTCAAGAGACGCTCTCTGTTCAGTGGATGGACGAGCTGTAAGGTGGGAGGGTCCTGGTCCAAAAATATGTTGTTAACTTCTCTGAACCCAAAACAATTTGGTATTCCTGAGCCAATCTTTATAATTGGGTCCAGTCAGCTATGTGTGTCTAGGATACGTGCCAGTGGGTTGGACGTAGACATTTTCCTGTAGAGGTCAAAGATTCTAGTTAGATACTGTAATTTTGACTTGCCAATTTTTAGGGATTTTAATTTTTTAAATAAATTAGCTCCCACTATTTTCTCGGATCCCTAACACTCCCTTTGTAGAGATGCGAAAATCTCCAGCGATTGATGATTTCTAGTGGGTGGTGCGGTCTCACCAACTGACTCATCACCTCACCTACAGTTATTGGTGATGGGTTAGCCAATGAGTGAACAACTCTTGTTCAATGATTCTCTAATCATGGTGACACCAAACTTGGTCTCTAATTCATGAATCTCACCGTATCCGGAATATTGATCCACTCCTTAGTTAAGTCAGACCCACCATTTGCATAGACTGGGTTCCTAATTGGGTCTCTCACCGTATCCAGAATATTGAGCCCAACTCATCCTCCAGGCCATAGCATCCAATGCCTAATAGACATGGTTGCGTCTTCCCGGTGCAACTGAGCCACTGTATCCAGCCGAGAACAATCAACCCCGGGAAGGGCCCGCACGTCTACAATGGTGGAAGACCTCGGACTTAATCTTTTCTTAGGGAGAATTGATTCAGGTCTCATTAAACTAGATTGGCTTAGTCATAACAATTATGACTAACCTAGTGGCATGGGTCAGCTCGGATTATTGACCACCTCAGATCAGAACTGTGTCAACAGATATGGCCAGGTAAGTGAGACCGGTGGAAGGAATATGCCGTTAACTCGCACAAGAACGCATTCAGGTCGAGTAGCTTCCAATTAAAAACCAGTCGGTCGTCTGTGGGTTAGCCTACAATCCAGACTCTAACTTCTGAGCCTAATTAGGTCTTGCTTGATCGTGACTCGATCTTGACCCGGACTTAATCCTATTAGGCTGGTCAATTTAAGCATTGTTGATCCCATCTAACCAACTCTTGATTCGGTTTGATCAACCGCTTAGACCTAATTGAGCTACCCAAGCCCGAACCCAGTATTATGAATATGTCTTAGATCTGAAATTCTCAATTTTAGACCTAATTAATATTCCATAAACTTAATTCTTAATTAAGTTGGGTTCATAAACAAAATATGCACAATAAATCCTAGGGTTTCAGGATCTAGAGTTTTGCAGAAAGTAAGTTTTGGGTTTCTGATTAAGGACGAACACGCAGCACCCCTACACGTCATAAGAACACCCCATCGAATGGAAAGAGAGGGCCTTTAAACCCTTCTTCGTTCTTATGACCGGACGGCCAAGAGGAACGCCTTAATCAGGAACATGTAAATCTACAAAACAGTTATAGATCTATATCATATATCTCATATACAAATTTAGATCTAACCAAGGCATATTTTGCATACATCTCATGTATCATAATCATGCATGTTTTTAGATCTAAATTATCATATAATAATCTAAAAAATTAGATTTAAATTGATCTAATCAAAATAAATTCTAATCTAGACAATTATGTAGAACTATTCTACAACTAGTCTAGTCATGCATCTATCATATCTCATATGATATTTTAAAATTAAATAATTTTTATTTGCTGTTTATCAGATGTTATTATAACACTTATAATATGAGAAAACAGTAAATAAGAAGATCTAAAATATGATTTAATCATATTAAATCAAAGACATGCAAAACTATTCTATAGAACTATTCTATTCTAGAACTAGTCATGCATATCTTCATGTTCTTAGATCCAAATCATTTAATTTTAATTTTTCTTGATTTCAGATCTGATCACATCTCATGTGACATCTGAAATTATTTTATTTTCTAATTAAAATAAAATTAAAATCAGATCTAAACAATTTAGAACCATGGCTCTGATACCAGTTGAAGGGAAATCCTGATTTTTCGGTCCAGGTTCGTTCCAGATCTGATTAGATCAAGAGATATATTTCAAAAATTTTTCTCTTGATCTCAATCAGATCTTGATATGTTTCAGATCTGATTCTTATTATTTTAATAAATAAAATAAAATAAGATTAAATTAAATCAAATTTAATTTACCTGATTTGGGTAATCCTATTACCCTGTAGATGATCCTGATTGCAGCGGAAGGTTCTGGATCTTAGCCACGCAAGCGCCTGGCCTCTACCGGTATCCACTCGGGTTGGATCTGGAGAACCTCTTCTTCTCTATCACACTTCCAAAAATCAGATCTGGATCTGATCTGGAGGATCTTCAAAACTCTTTTGAAGATCTGCAGTCGTCCTTTTGCAGCAGCGCAGCCTTCTTGCTTTTGATCGCCTTTCCTTGATCTGAATCGCACCAAACTAAGTCCAAAACACTTTTGGACGTGGAGAGCAAGGGGAGAAGAGAGTATGGCGTGGAGAAGGAGGGGAGAGGCAGCCTTGGACGTGGGAAATCTCTTTCAATAAGACTTCACTTAGAATTAGGGTTGGGCGCAGGGTCTTATTTATAGACCTAAGCTTGTGATCCAACTCCTCTTCCTCTCAACCAATCACAACCCTTTGTGAAATCAGATCTAAATCTGATTGGTTGAAAAAGAGACCCCTGGATTCCTCCTTAGAGGGCGCCTAAGACCAGTCAAACTGGATTCTTAGTAGAACTCTAATTGGAATCCTAAAAGGGAGGTGGAGTCCTTGTCCAACAAGGACTCCTAGGCGCCTCCTACTTGGGCTCACGCCACCCTTGGCGTGCGCCCTTCTCCTTGCCAGGTTCTGGCAGGGGGACAGGCCCCCACCAGCTCTCCAATAGGTGCATGACATGTGGTCAAAAGTCAAAGGGTGAATGGTCAACGTTTGACCAGTCAAAGGTAGACTTTTGACCAAAGTCAAAGAACAAGAAATGGCAGGTGACCAAAAATGGCAGGTAATGTCTTACAAATAAGACAACCTATTCTGACTTGGACAACCTCCAGTCAGACCATATGAAGGCCTCTGATTGAGCACAAACTCCTTTGGCTCAGTCAGGACAACTTATTTATGATAGTAAAAGAAGAACGTTAGGTTCAATCGAGTGCTAGCACGATTTCCTTGAACCTAATTGAATCTCATTCAGATCAATTGAACTAGATCAGTTCAATTGATGATCACCAGATTCAAACCCTTGTTTGTGTGACCCAGTTAGGTTCAGTTCTGTATGGTAATGGGATATGTCATGATCTCTATCATAGACATCATCGAAACTCCTTTCGATGGATCAGAACTCTTCTGATTCGAACAGCTAGAATGATCGATCATCTAAATCATTCTAATTGCTCCCAAAATCCACCAGTGACACCTAGCAGTATATGGTGGCAACCCATCAGAGCTGAATGCGAACCTCTTGGTGCAGCTACCTGTGTGATTCAGTTCTTCTATCTTGAGCCCCGATCAGATTAGGGTTAAGGTGAACTCGTCAAACCCTAGTCTCTGTCATATGATGTAATCATTCGATTCGAGTCCAATGTGAAAATCTAAATAGAAACTCTTTCTATTATTTCACTCTACCATGGCCATGGGCTTTCTGGACTTGATTCTCATGATCATCATAGGGCTACTCCTCTACCACCGAGGTAGATAGATCCCATCTTGATGCAATCCAGTTCCTACAATGAACATGTCACAGCCAACATACACCTCAGGGTTCCATATGGCTAGGAGACCGAGTAATGGTGTAGTCAAACTATAACACCCTCAAGGTGAACTGCCGATGCATCTCAGGTCAAAGAACCAGACACACTACTGCAGCATCGAGTCAGTCATTGACGAGAAGGTAGACTCCCTAATGACTACTCGAGGTGGTCACGCTCAGTGCCCTCGTTCTCTAACGAGTACCTGTACTCTCGCTCCGGTGTCTCCACACCGTAGACTCAAGACTCATCTACTAAAGAGAAGCGATCGTACACCAACCTTCCGGATCAATCACCATCCTCGTGATGATCCTATGGTCGGGAGCTGTTTATGAGTTAATAATGATTATTCATGTCTTAAATTTTCAACTCTTGAAAATATGAATTATCATTACCATTAACTCAAAGGATGTATCACAGACACTAAATACACATGTGTGATAGAAAATAACCCATTTCATTAATTATAGTCAAAATTACAATTTTGCCCCTAGAAGTGTATTACAAGTGTCAGCCAATTCTGGCTTCTAGGGCACATATATCTAACATTCCAATGGTTTTGGATTGCCAATCTCAGAAAGTTGATGTTGATTTTTAATCCCATTATTGATATATTCACTATTAATTTTTGGGATATATTTTATGATTCCATTCTCAGACCCATGTTTATTAAGAATTACTCCTATTTGTTCTTCTAAAATGCTCATGAATGGAGTTTTAGGAGTTAAGTTTGATTCAATGGGTGCTGGAATGGTGACTAAAGGCGGTTTTAATTCTGGAGGTAAATTAATGTGATCCTGCTTAAACAACTCCATTGATATTTCATTACATGCCTTTTGATTTTTATAAGAAGAACCAGCTTCTAGGGTTGAAGGGAATAGGACATTAGGTTTATAAGTCTCGGGTAAATCATCTATTCTCTTTTCCCTTATTTCTATCTCATTTAAACTGAAACTAGCATCAGTACTAATTCCTGGCTTGGGTTCTTCTATGTGGTTAGTCTCAGTACTAACCAGTTCCTCTAAATTTTTATTTTGGCTAGCATCAGTACTAGCCTCTCTCACCTGATCTTGGTATGGGTCCATAAGAATCCTATAGCTTTTAAGTTCAGAAATTACTTTGGTATTCTCAAATTGGAGATTCTTAGATGAAACATTAGATTGATAATTTAATCCAGGTGGTTGGTAGTCATTAGGTGGGTTGTTTGAAATTGGTAGGTTCGGTAGTTGATCTAGTTCTCTCCTCATGTTAGACTCAACTAATTATCCTATTTGAGCTTCTAGTCTGGCGATAGATTGCTGTTGAGTTAGAATTAATTATTGAAGTTGGTTAAATCTATCATCAGCTAGATTGGTCTGTTGAGGAGGTGGGTATGAAGGCTGATTATAATATGATGGCTGGTTAAACTGACTAGGCTGACCATTATTATAGGCATAATTTTGATAATTTTGCTCAAGTGAAATTTGGGTCTGAGCCTGAGTCTGTTGGGATGTCCAAGAAAAATTAAAGTTACTCCAATCTGAATTATATGAATTTAAAAATGGGTCATTAATCAATTTGGAGTATCCTTGAGTAGCTTGAACTTGTTTTTGGATAAAATATGGAAACTGTGCAGTCATAGGATATTCACTTACATGATGGGTTGGACTAGCACAGATTGAATAACTCTCCTGATAATTAGAAGATTATTGACCTAGGGTTAGGAGTTGATCTATTTTCTGATCAAGAAGGTCAACTTTATCTAATTTTTGGACTATTAGATTTATATTAGCCATTTGATTATTATGTTTAATGTGAATCAACCATTCAATTAAGTTCAACTAAATCAGAAAAAGCAATTTCCTACCATGCATGGTGTAACCCTAATGTATGGTTTAAAAATTTTTAGAATATTTTTTTTATTTATTATTATTATTATTATTTTATTATATTAAAAATTAATTTTTTAATTATTTTTATTTATTAATTTTAATTTAATTTAATTATTAATTTTTAGTTAGTTTAATTTTTATTTTATTTTATTTTTAGAGGAGAAAGGAGAAGAAAGAAAAAAGAGTTCTAAAGAAGAGGTCCTAAGGAGTCCTAGAACTAAGAAGAAAGAGAAGAATTCGGTTTAATTAGATCTAATATTGGTTAGCAATCAAGTTGGTCAATCAATCCTGACTAAGGGTTATCCTAGATCTAGACAGCTCCTAACTGCCAAGGTCACCTTCAAGCCCTCCAAGTGTAGGATTAGCCAATCAACTAGCCAGGTAAGTGTAAGGTCGGTGGGAGTCCCCCCGTTGCTTGCCTTAGACACTAATTATGCTTGGCCAGGTAAGCAAATGGAACCAATTAGAAACCACCTTCCTTCGGGCCCAATCATCCCTGAACCACTTTTCTAGACACCAGTCAAATTGACTTATCCTAATCCGGTTCAACTCTTAGGATTCCTTGTCCTATTGAGCTCGAGTTCCTAGGGTTGATGTCTAATTGATTTTAAAATTAAAGGCTTAGGTCAATGCAGGATGCTGGTTGGTTGTTTGTGGGCTAAGGAAGGGTGATCAAATCCCCACCTTATCTTGTTTAATTGGGTTGTGCCCTTAATTTGATTTAATATGAATATGCATAAAAAATTTTCAATCAAAGGGTTCTATGCAATTTAAACTAGATGCATGCAACTAATTGAATTCTGAAAGGCTTACCTTGCCTCCAGCAATCACCAAAAATAAAAATAAAAATAAAACTAATATGATGCATGCTCTAAATAGTTAGGGTTTCTAATCTTATCATGAGGCTTTTAATTAGGTTTAAATGGATATTTTTTTAAATTAATTTAAAAAATAAAATAAATAAATAAATAAAATAAAAAGAAAAGAGAACTAGGGTTAGGATTGATCTCACCAGGCAAAACTTTTGATTCTTTTTATTTTTTTTTTCTATAAAATAATAAAAAAATTAGTAAGAAAATAAAAATTTTATTTATAATTTATTTAAAGAAAAATCAAAAAGATCAAAAATTTAATATCCGTGCCTTCCCCGGCAATGGTGCCAAAAACTTGATAGGAACGCGATGTTGTCGTTAAGACACCGTGTTTATCAGTTTAATCCGACTTCTTAAAATCATTAAAATTGCGTAGATAGTAGTGAGTCGGGTCGAATCCATAGGAAAGGTAGTATTTTTAGATTTAAAATCTTTGATTTTATAAAAGAAAAAGATAAAAAAGAAGAGTTTCGAGATTAAAAATGAAGTTGAAAAATAAAAAGCGAAAATTAAAAGATGCAGGAATTTTAACTTGATACTAAGATCTATTAGTTAGATCTTAGCATCTACTTGCAATAAAATAAAAAAAAATAATAATTAAAGTATAAAAATTAAATTAAAAGTAAGAAATTAAAATACAAAAATAAAATTTTTATTAATTAAAATTTTAAAATTTAAATATATAAAATTTTAAAAAAATAATAAAATAAAATAAAATAACGTGATCTCTGATCTTGGATCGGCATTGGCAAAAAGATGGTGTTGAAGCTCGGCTCTTCTTCTCGGCACCCGTTGCTTCGAAGCAGCCTTTAACCCATAGCCTGGCTTCGCCCTATACCAAAGCTTCACCTTGATCGGAGATATTGATTTTTGGAGGTCTAGGGTCCTTTTTATAGTGCTAGGAGGGTTGGATATTTTTTTCTAAAGGCAATATGGGACTAATGCCTTTGTAATCATTAAAATACAAACAAATTTGGATAAAATTTGAATCAAAATAGCTCTGATAAATCTGATAAAATTCAGCCATTCAATAGGAATCCAACGGTCCAAAAATCATCAAAATCAGATGCAGATCAACTCAAATCGGATCGGATTAAATTCTGGCCGTCCGATCGTGCTTCATTAAGGAAATCTGGCCGCAAATCGCGCTTCGGGAGTCTTGATCACTGTCGGCAGTGTTCTGGACCGTCGGATCTTCATCACTTGATTTTTTGGCCGTTGGATCGCACTAGATCGCTTAATAGAATTTGAATCAAGCCTCGAAATCACCACCGCCGTCCGATCATGACCGCAATCAACCGCAGCCGTCCGATCGTGCAATTACTATTCCCATGGACCGGATGGACCGGCCGCACCGCACACCGCAGCCAATCAGCGCTTCTGTCGTCGAGTGAAATGACCAGATTGCCCTGTGAGCCGCGATAAATTTCTGTAGACCCTTTAAGGGTCTAGGTCCGCCACGTGGCAATCTCTGATTCGCCGGATTTTGCTGAGCTGGCGGTCCATGTCTGGATCATGGACCGACTGATGGCTTCAATGGCTGAGTCGGCTTGATGGCTTGGCTTGGCTTGGTGGCTCGGCTTACGGAGCCGGCTGAGCCGTTTTCTTTTTTTATTTAATTTTTATTTATTTTATATCTTTCAAAATTCATATCTTTTTCATTTTAGCTCCGTTTTACTTGAAATTTATTTCGTTGTGATCAAAAAAATGAGCTCTTTCTATTAATAATAAAATTTTATTTTTTTTTAATTTTTTTTAATTTTTATTATTTTTTAATTAATTTTTTAATTAATAAAAATATCAATTTCTCAAAAATTATATATAAATTGATTATTAATTCTTAAAAATTAATATTAATTAATTAATAAATTAATACTTTTATTGATGAATTTATTATACTTATCACATGGCTAGATCCAGAATCTTCTACTGCTTACAAGATCATCAATGGGTAATAGGATTAACCTACGTTAAGATAAATTAAATTTGATTTAATTTATCTATATTTTATTTTAATTATTAAATTAATAAAAATTAAATCTAAAATATTCTAGATCTAATCTGGATTAAAGAGAAAAATTTTTGAAATATATTTCTTGATCTGATCAGATCTGAATGAACCTAGTCCGAAAAATTAGAATTTTTCTTCAACTGATATCAGAGCTAAGATTCTAAAGTCTTTAGATCTAATTTTAAATTTTTTTTGATTAAAAAATAAGAGATTTTAGATGTCACATGATATGTGATCAGATCTCAAAATTAGAAAAATTAAAATTAAATAATTTGGATCTAAGATTAGAAAATATGGATGACTAGTTCTAAAAAGAATAGTTCTATAGAATAGTCTTGCATGTTTATAATTTAATTTGATTAAATCATATTTTAGATCTATTTATTTATTATTTTTTGATATTATAATTATTATAATAATATCTAAAAAATAGTAAATAAAAATTATTTAATTTTAACATCATATGAGATATGATTGATGCATGTCTAGTCTAGTTGTTGAATAGTTCTACATAGTTGTCTAGATTAGAGTTTATTTTGATAAGATCAATTTAAAATCTAATTTTTTAGATTATTATGAGATAATTTAGATCTAAAAATATGCATGATTCGATACATGAGATGTATGCAAAATATGCCATGATTAGATCTAATTTGTATATGAGATATATGATATAGATCTAAAACTGTTTTGTAGTATTACATGTTCCTGATTAAGGCGTTCCTCTTAGCCATCCGGTCATAAGAATGAAGAAGGATTTAAAGACCCTCTCCTCCCATCCGATGGGGTGTTCTTATGACGTGTAGGGGTGCTGTGCGTTCGTCCTTAATTAGAAATCCAAAACTTACTTTCTGCAAAATCCTAGATCCTGAAACCCTAGGATTTATTATGCATATTTTATTTATGAACCCTACTTAATTAAAAATTAAGATTATGGAATGTTAATTAGGTCTAAAATTGAGAATTTCAGATCTAAGACATATTCATAATACTGGGTTCGGGCTTGGGTAGCTCAATTAGGTCTAAGCGGTTGATCAAACCGAATCAAGAGTTGGTTAGATGGGATCAACAATGCTTAAATTGACCAGCCTAATAGGATTAAGTCTGGGTCAAGATCGAGTCACGATCAAGCAAGACCTAATTAGGCTCAGAGGTTAGAGTCTGGATTGTAGGCTAGCCCAATTGGTTCTGGCTCAACATTTGGTGTCTAAGGTAAGTTTGGCACATACGATCGACTGATTTTTAATTGAGAGCTACTCAACCTGAATGCATTCTTGTATGAGTTAATGGCATATCCCCTCCACCAGTCTCACTTACCTGGCCATATCTATTGATTCAATTCTGATTTGAGGTGGTCAATAATCTAGGCTAACCCATGCCACTAGGCTAGTCGTAATTGTTATGACTATGACAAGTCTAGTATAGTAAGACCTGAATCAATTCTCCCTAAGAAAAGATTAAGTCTGAGGTCTTACACCATTGTAGATGTGCAGGCCCTTCCCTGGATTGATTGTTCTCGACTGGATACAGTGGCTCAGTTGCACTGAAAAGATGCAACCATGTCTATTAGGCATTGGATGCTATGGGCTGGAGGATGAGTTGGGCTCAATATTTTGGATACGGTGAGAGACTCAATTAGGAATCCAGTCTGTGCAAATGGTGGGTCTGACTTAACTAAGGAGTGGATCAATATTTTGGATATGGTGAGATTCATGAATTAGAGACCAAGTTTGGGTGCACCATGATTAGAGAATCATTGAACAAGAGTTGTTCACTCATTGGCTAACCCATCACCAATAACTGTTAGGTGAGGTGATGAGTTAGTTGGTGAGACCGCACCACCCACTAGAAATCATTAATTATGGAGATTTTTGCATCTCTACAGAGGGAGTGTAGGGATTCAAGAAAATAGTGGGAGCTAATTTATTTAAAAATAAAATCCCTAAATAAATTAGTCAAGTCATAATTATAGTATCTAACTAGAATCTTTGACTCTCTACAAGAAAATGTCTGCGTCCAATCCATTAGCACGTATCCTGAACACACATAGACTGATCGAACCCAATTATAAAGATTATCTCAGAAACTACAAAATTATTTTGGATTTCGAGATGTTAACCCATGTATTGGACCAGGACCCTCCCACCTTACCAACCCATCCATCCCTTGAATAGAGAGCGTCTCTGAAAAAATGGATAGACGAAGATAATAAGGCCAGATATTACATGTTGGGCTCGATATCTGATAAGCTCCAGTACCAACATGAAGATATCAGGACTGCTTGCCAAATATTGGCTAACCTATAAGAGATGTTTGGTGAACAGAGTCGCGCAGCCAAGTATCAAGTCACAAAATAATTTTTTAATGCTAAGATGCGTGATGGGCAGTCAGTCCAAGATCACTATCTGATGATGATCAAGGACTTGAAAGAGCTTGAGAAGCTCGGTGTAAAGTTAGACTTGGATCTGCAAAGATGTTATTCTACAATCCTTGACTGATGCATATGGGCAATTCATCATGAATTACCACATGCATAAACTTTAAAATTTCTTGGTCGAATTAATGAACATGCTGGTCATCGCTGAGCTTTCTATGAAAGGTTTTAAAGGCTTAGTTCTTGCTATGGAATAGACTTCTTCCAAAAGAAAGTCTTCTAGAAAGAAAAAGAAGTCTGCAAAAAAGCAGAAGATGGAAGGAGGAAAGAAGAAGAAGGTAGAGCCGAAGAAGAAGGCCATTGACAAAGGAAAGTATTCTCATTGCAACAGCGATGGCCCTTGGAAGCGGAACTGCCCTACTTACCTGGCCACCCTGAAGAACAAGAAGGAAGATCCTTCTGGAGGTATGCTCGTTATTAAGTCTAACCTTATGGTTTCTTCTGCATCCAGTTGGGTGCTTGACTCGGGTTCTAGCGCTCATCTGCGCACTTCCATGTAGGATCTTGAGGATAGCAGGAGGCTGAGGGATGGAGACATGATCCTACACGTCGAAAATAGAGCAATAGTTGCTGCAGTGGTGGTGGAAACATATCCTCTTCGATTACCATCTGGTTTAGACTTAGTTTTGAAAGACTGTTATTATGTGCCTGCAGCTAGCAAGAATTTGATTTCTGTTTCATGTTTAGCACTAGAAGGCTATGTGATTACCTTCTTTAAGGACCATTGTAACATTCTTTATGAAAGAAATAAAATTGCAAATGGTTTCCTTATTAATGGTCTTTATCAGCTACATATTGATGTATCTATTCTAACTATCGAGCAAAACGTGAATGCCAAATGACCTAGGGATAGTCCAAATGACAGGTATCTATGGCACTTGAGATTAGGTCATATAGCAGAAGATAGGATCAACAAATTGGAGAAAAATGGGCTATTGAGTCCATTGACTTTCGAGTCATATCCAACTTATGAATCTTGTCTTCAAGGCAAAATGACTAAACTCCCTTTTGTTGGACATGGGGAGAGGGCCACAGATCTCCTTGCCCTAGTACATACTGATGTGTGGCCTATTTGATGTACCGATTAGAGGTAATTTTGTCTACTTCATTACCTTTACCGTTGATCTGTCTAGGTATGGATATGTGTATCTTATGAGACACAAGTCTGAAGCTTTTGAAAAGTTCAAAGAATTCAAACATGAAGTAGAAAAATAAACTAGAAAATCCATTAAGGTTCTTCGATCAGATCAAGGAGGTGAATATCTTAGCTGAAAATTCTTAGACTTTCTCAAGGAAAATGGTATAGTCTCTCAATGGACTCCACCAGGAATGCCTCAACTCAATGGGGTTTCAGAACGAAGAAATCGGACTCTATTGGATATGGTCCGATCCATGATGAGCTTCACAGACCTTCCTAATTTTCTTTGGGGACACTCACTGTTAACTTCAATTTATCTACTGAATAGGGTTTCCTCTAAAACCATTTCTACCACACCATATGAGATATGACACGGTAAGAAACCAAGTCTGAGTCATCTCAAAATTTGGGGTTGTCCGGCTCATGTCAAAAGACAACAAGCAGACAAGTTAGAGTTTAGGTCCTTCAGAGCTTGATTCATAGGATATCCTAAAGAGTCATTAGGATACTCTTTCTACATTCTAGAAGACCATAATGTGATTGTGAGTCGACATGCCATCTTTCTTGAAAAATAGTTTATTCAAGATAGCGGCATTGGAAAGCGGATTAAGCTTGATGAGAAAGTCTCACAAGTACAACGAGCTAAGGACCAATTGGAACCAAATCAGGTTGAGCCAATAAGAACACTACCTCCTCCACCTCATAGATCAAAAAGAGTTTTCCGTCCTCCTAAAAGATACTTATGTATTATTTCAGAGAAAGTAGAGAAAATGTTCCTCGTAGGTAATGGTGCTCATGGTGATGATCCCAAAATCTACAGTGAGGTGATATCAGATATCGACTCTGAGAAATGGCTAGAGGGCAATGCAGTCAGAAATTGACTCGATGCACTCAAACCAAGTCTGGACCTTGGTAGATCCATCAGAAGGTATAGTACCTATTGGGTGTAAATGGATCTTCAAGAAAAAGATTGGTACAGATGGGAATGTGGAGATATTCAAGGCTAGACTAGTGGCAAAAGGTTATAGTCAACGCGAAGGCATTGACTATTGGGATACCTTTTCTCTAGTGGCTATGCTAAAATCCATCCGCACATTGCTTGTCGTTGCAGCCTATTTCAATTATGAAATATGGCAAATGGACATAAAAATGGTGTTCTTAAATGGATATCTTGAGGAAGATATCTATATGGAACAGCCGATAGGTTTCACATCCAGTGATACTGATCATAAGGTTTGCAAGCTGCAAAGGTCCATATAAGGACTTAAGTAAGCATCTCGGAGCTGGAACACTCATTTCAATGATGTGATCAAAATATTTGGTTTCATAAAAAATGAAGAGAAACCGTGTGTCTTCAAAAAGGTCAGTGGGAGCGCTGTTGTCTTCCTTGTATTGTACGTGGATGACATCCTCCTTATTGATAATGATATTCTCATGTTGACAACAGTCAAAAGATGGTTGTCCAAGAAATTCTCCATGAAAGACCTAGGTGAAGCATCCTTTATTCTAGTAATTAAGGTCTATAGAGATAGACCGAATAGGATGCTAGGACTATCATAGAAGATGTACATAGAGAAAGTACTAAAGAGATTTAGTATGAAAAATTCTAGGAGGGGATTAATACCCTTCAGACATGGTATTCATCTTTCCAAGAAGATGTGCCCTAGCACACCTAAGGAAATAGAATGCATGAGCAAGATCTCTTATGCTTCTGCAATAGGAAGCCTCATGTATGCCATGCTATGTACAAGACCAGATATAGCCCATGCCGTGAGTGAAACTTGCAGATATCAGTCAAATCTAGATGAAGAACACTGGACTTCTATAAAATGTATCCATAGGTACTTAAGAAGAACTAAGGATATGATGTTGGTCTTTGGTAACAGAAAACTCCAAGTCCAGGGATACACAGACTCGGATTTCATATCCGATGTAGATGATCGAAAGTCGACATCTGAGAGTCTGTTTGTGTGCAATGGTGGTACTGTCAGCTGAAAGAGTTGCAAACAAATCATGATAGCAGATTCCACCATGGAAGCAGAATATATTGCTGCATCAGAGGCTGCGAAGGAAGCATTCTGGTGCAAGAAGTTTGCTGTAGAAATTGGAGTAATGCCATCAGATGCCATTCCTCTATACTGCGACAATAATGGTGCCATAGCCCTTGCTAAGGAGTCGAGGTCTCACCAAAAATCTAAGCACATTGAGCGACGATACCACCTCATCTGTGATTACCTCGAGAAGGATTACGTCGAGGTCAAGAGAGTTGACTCTGCAGACAATGTTGTAGACCCACTTTCAAAGCCGTTGGGACAACGAAAGATCGAAGCCCATCTTGAGAAGATGGGACTTAGACTTGTAGCCAATTAGCTTTAGGACAAGTGGGAGATAGTTAGATATATGTGCCCTAGAAGCCAGAATTGGCTGACACTTGCAATACACTTTCAAAGGCAAAATTGTAATTTTGACTATAATTAATAAAATAGATTATTTTCTATCACATATGTGTATTTACTTTCTATGATACATCCTTTGAGTTAATGGTAATGATAATTCATATTTTTAAGAGTTGAAAAATTAAGACATGAATAATCATTATTAACTCATAAAATGCTTCCGACCATAGGATCATCACGAGGATGGTGATTGATCCGAAAGGTTGGTGTACAATTATTTCTCTTTAGTAGATGAGTCTTGAGTCTATGGTGTGGAGACACCAGAGGAAGAGTACAGGTACTCGTTAGAGAACGAGGGCACTAAGCGTGAGCCCCTCGAGTAGTCATTAGGAAGTCTACCTTTTCGTCAATGACTGACTCGATGCTGCAGTGGTGTATCTGGTTCTTTGACCTGAGGTGCATCGACAGTTCATCTTGAGGGTGTTATAGTTTGACTACACCATTACTCGATCTTAAAGCCAATCGGAACCTGAGTGCATGTTGGCTATAGCATGTTCATTGTAGGAACTTGATTGCATCAAGATGGAATCTATCTACCTCGGTGGTAGAGGAGGAGTCTATGATGATCATGAGAATCAAGTCCAGAAGCCCATGGCCATGGCCGAGTGAAATAATAGAAAGAGTTTCTATTAGGTTTTCACATCGGTTGAATCGAATGATTACTCATATGACAGAAACTAGGGTTTGACGAGTTCACCTTACCCTAATCTGATCGGGGCTCAAGATAGAAGAACTTAATCACACAGTAGCTACACCAAGAGGTTCGCATTCAGCTTGATGGGTTGCCACCATATACTGCTAGGTGTCACTGGGATTTTGGAGCAATTAGAATGATTTAGATGATCGATCATTCTAGCTGTTCGAATCAGAAGAGTTCTGATCCATCGAAAGAAGTTTCAATGATGTCGATGATAGAGATCATGACATATCCCATTACCATACAGAACTGAACCTAACTGGGTCACACAAACAAGGGTTTGAATCTAGTGATCATCAATTGAACTGATCTAGTTCAATTGATCTGAATGAGATTCAATTAGGTTCAAGGAAATCGGCTGCTAGCACTCGATGAACCTAACGTTCTTCTTTTACTATCATAAATAGTTGTCCTTGACTGAGCCAAAAAGTTTGTGCTCATCAGAGGCCTTCATGGTCTGACTGGATCTGTCCAAGTCAGAAAAGGTTGTCTTATTTTGTAAAGACATACCTGCCATTTTTGGTCACCTATCTTTTCCTTTGACTTTGGTCAAAAGTTGACCTTTGACTGGTCAAATATTTGACCACTTGATGCTCTGTTATGCCACATCCTTTGGAGAGCTGGTGGGTTGTCACCCCTGGCGTGCGCCCAAATTTGAGCACCAAGAAGAGAAATGGAGTCTACTCCTTATTGGATTTTGATTAGACTCCTCCTAAGAACAAACTTTGACTGGTCTTAGGCACCATCTAAGGATGAATCCAAGGGACTCTATTCCCACCAATCAGATTTAGATCTGATTTCAAAAAGGGTTGTAATTGGTTGGGATAAAGAGGAGTTGGATCACGCATAGTCTATAAATAAGACCCTACGCTAAACTCAAAGAGAACAACAATTCACAACGCCCCAAGGTTGCCTCTCTCTTCCTCCTCCATGCCAAGTTCATCTTCTCCCTCTCCTCTCCAAACCCAAAGAAGTTTGGGATCTCAATTGGTGCAATCTAGGTGAGAGAAAGACGACAGAAAGCTAGAAGGCTGCGTTGCTGCAAAGGACAACTGTTGATCTTCGAAAGCTAATTTTAAGATCCTTCAAATCAGATTTAGATCTTATTCTTAAAGATGTGATAGAAAAGAAGAGAATCTCCAGATCCAACCTAAGTGGATATCGGTAGAGGCCAGGCACTTGCATGGCTAGATCCAGAACCTTCCACTGCTTACAGGATCATCAATGGGTAATAGGATTATCCTACATGAACGTAAATTAAATTTGATTTAATTTTTTTATATTCTATTTTAATTATTAAAATAATAAGAATCAAATCTGAAATATCTCATATCTAATCCAGATCAAAGAGAAAAATTTTTGAAATATATCTCTTGATCCGATCAGATCTGAATGAATCTGGTCCGAGAAATCAGGATTTTCCTTTAAGACTGACCGAACCCAACTATAAGGATTGACTCCAAAACTTTAAAATTACTTTGGGTTTTGAGAAGTTGACTCATGTGTTGGAATAGGATCCTTCCACCTTACCAGCTCGTCCATCTGTTGATCAGATAGCATCTCTCAAGAAGTGAATGAATGAAGATAACAAAGCCAAGTATTACATATTGGACTCGATGTCTAATGAGATCCAGTGCCAAGACGAAGACATTAATACTAGCCATCAAATGTTGGCTCACCTGTAAGAGTTGTTTGGTGAATAGAGTCTCACAGCAAAATATCAAATCATTAAAAAAAATTTTTAAGGCTCAAATGCATGATGGACAGTCAGTCCAAGAATATTATTTTATGATGATCAACGACTTAGAAGAGCTGAAGAAGCTCGATGTCAAGTTAGATCAGGATTTACAGACTGACATAATTCTACAGTCCTTGACTGATGCATATGGGCAGTTCATCTTGAACTACCATATGCATAAACTTCAGAATACTGTAGCTGAGCTTATGAATATGCTGGTTACTGCTGAGCTTTCTATGAAAAATTTTAAAGACTTAGTACTTGCTATGGAGCAGACTTCTTCCAAGAGAAACTCTTTTGGGAAGAAGAAGAAGTCCACGAAGAAGCAAAAGGTGAATGATGAGAAGAAGAAGATGGTAGAGCCAAACAAGAAGGCCACTAACAATGAAAAATATTTTCATTGCAACACTGACGGCCATTAGAAGCGAAACTGGCCTCTTTATCTGGCCAGCTTGAAGAACAAAAAAGAGACAGGTTCTTTTGGAGGTATGCTCATTATAGAATCTAATCATATGATTTCTTCTACATCCAGTTAGGTGCTTGACTCTATTTCTAGTGCTCTCTTGTGCAGTTCTATACAGGGTCTGAAGAAAAATCCTGATTTCTCGGTCCAAGTTCATTCAGGTTTGATCAGATCAAGAGTTATATTTCAAAAATTTTTCTCTTGATTCTAATCAGATCTTGATATGTTTTAGATCTGATTATTATTATTTTAAAAATCAAAATAAAATTAGATAAATTAAATTAGATTTAACTTACCTTGATATGGGTAATCCTATTACCCGTTGATGATCCTGTATGCAGCGAAAGGTTCTGGATCTAGCCACGCAAGTGCCTGACCTCTACTGGTATCCACTTGGGCTAGATCTGGAGATCCTCTTCTTCTCTATCACATCTCCAAAAATCATATCTGGATCTGATCTGGAGGATCTTCAAAACTCCTTTTGAAGATCAGCAGTCGTCCTTTGCAGCAGCGCAGCCTTCTAGCTTTCAGTCGCCTTTCTTTGATCTGGATCGCACCAACCAAAAATCCAAAACTCCTTTTGGACATGGAGAGGAAGGGGAGAAGATGGTTTGGCATGGAGGAAGAGGGGAGAGGCAGCCTTGGGGCATGGGGAATTATGATTCAATCATAATCTGAGTTGGGCGCAGGGTCTTATTTATAGACTATGCTGTGATCCAACTCCTCTTCTTCCCAACCAATCACAACTCCTTTGTGAAATCAGATCTAAATCTGATTGGTGGGAATAGAGTCCCCTTGGATTCCTCCTTAGAGGGTGCCTAAGACCAGTCAAAGTTGGTTCTTAGGAGAACTCTAATTGGAATCCAAAAAGGAGATGGAGTCCCTATCCAACAGGGACTCCTAGGGCGCCTCCAACTTGGGCACACGCCAAGGGTGGCGTGCGCCCTCCTCCTTGCCAGGTTCTGGCAGGGGGACAAGCCCCCACCAGCTCTCCAATAGGTGCATGACATGTGGACAAAAGTCAAAGTGTCAATGGTCAACATTTGACCAGTCAAAGGTCAACTTTTGACCAAAGTCAAAGGAACAAGAAATGGCAGGTGACCAAAAATGGCAGGTAATGTCTTACAAAATAAGACAACCTTTTTCTGACTTGGACAACCTCCAGTCAGACCATAGTGAAGGCCTCTGATTGAGCACAAACTCCTTTGGCTCAGTCAGGACAACTTATTTATGATAGTAAAAGAAGAACGTTAGGTTCAATCGAGTGCTAGCACGATTTTCCTTGAACCTAATTGAATCTCATTCAGATCAATTGAACTGGATCAGTTCAATTGATGATCACCAGATTCAAACCCTTGTTTGTGTGACCCAGTTAGGTTCAGTTCTGTATGGTAATGGGATATGTCATGATCTCTATCATCGACATCATCGAAACTCCTTTCGATGGATCAGAACTCTTCTGATTCGAACAGCTAGAATGATCGATCATCTAAATCATTCTAATTGCTCCCAAAATCCACCAGTGACACCTAGCAGTATATGGTGGCAACCCATCAGAGCTGAATGCGAACCTCTTGGTGCAGCTACCTGTGTGATTAAGTTCTTCTATCTTGAGCCCCGATCAGATTAGGGTTAAGGTGAACTCGTCAAACCCTAGTTTCTGTCATATGATGTAATCATTCGATTCAAGTCCGATGTGAAAATCCTAAATAGAAACTCTTTCTATTATTTCACTCTGCCATGGCCATGGGCTTCTGGACTTGATTCTCATGATCATCATAGGGCTGCTCCTCTACCACCGAGGTAGATAGATTCCATCTTGATGCAATCCAGTTCCTACAATGAACATGCTATAGCCAACATACACCTCAGGGTTCCATATGGCTAGGAGATCCGAGTAATGGTGTAGTCAAACTATAACACCCTCAAGGTGAACTGCCGATGCACCTCAGGTCAAAGAACCAGACACACTACTGCAGCATCGAGTCAGTCATTGACGAGAAGGTAGACTTCCTAATGACTACTCGAGGTGGTCACGCTCAGTGCCCTCGTTCTCTAACGAGTACCTGTACTCTCGCTCCGGTGTCTCCACACCATAGACTCAAGACTCATCTACTAAAGAGAAGCGATTGTACACCAACCTTCCGGATCAATCACCATCCTCGTGATGATCCTATGGTCGGGAGCATTTTATGAGTTAATAATGATTATTCATGTCTTAAATTTTCAACTCTTGAAAATATGAATTATCATTACCATTAACTCAAAGGATGTATCACAGACACTAAATACACATATGTGATAGAAAATAACCCATTTTATTGATATTAGTCAAAATTATAATTTTGCCCCTAGAAGTGTATTACAAGTGTCAGCCAATTCTGGCTTCTAGGGCACATATATCTAACAATCTCCCACTTGTCCTAAAGCCAATTGGCTACAAGTCTAAGTCCCATCTTCTCAAGGTGGGCTTCGATCTTCTGCTGGCCCAACGGCTTTGTAAGTGGGTCTGCCACATTATCTGCGGAGTTGACTCTCTTGACCTCGACGTAACCCTTCTCGAGGTAATCGCGGATGAGGTGGTATCGCCGCTCAATGTGCTTGGATTTCTTGGTGAGACCTCGGCTCCTTAGCAAGGGCTATGGCGCCATTGTTGTCGCAGTATAGAGGAATGGCATCTGATGGCATTACTCCAATTTCTGCAGCAAACTTCTTGTACCAGAATGCTTCCTTCGCAGCCTCTGATGCAGCGATATATTCTGCTTCCATGGTGGAATCTGCTATCATGTTTGCTTGAAACTCTTCCAGCTGACAGCACCACCATTGCACATAAACAGACTCTCAGATGTCGACTTTCGATCATCTATATCGGACATGAAATCCGAGTCTGTGTATCCCTGGACTTGGAGTTCTCCATTACCAAAGACCAACATCATATCCTTAGTTCTTCTCAAGTACTTAAGGATACATTTCACAGAAGTCCAGTGTTCTTCACCTGGATTTGACTGATATCTGCTTGTGACACTCACAGCATGGGCTATATCAGGTCGTGTACATAGCATGGCATACATGAGGCTCCCTATTGCAGAAGCATAAGGGATCTTGCTCATGCATTCTATTTCCTCAGGTGTGCTAGGGCACATCTTCTTGGAAAGATGAATACCATGTCTGAAGGGTATTAATCCCCTCTTAGAGTTTTCCATACTAAACCTCTTTAGTACTTTCTCTATGTACATCTTCTGTGAAAGTCCTAGCATCCTATTCGGTCTATCCCTATAGACCTTAATTCCTAGAATAAAGGATGCTTCACCTAGGTCTTTCATGGAGAATTCCTTGGACAACCATATTTTGACTGTTGTCAACATGGGAATATCATTCCCAATAAGGAGGATGTCATCCACGTACAATACGAGGAAGACAACAGCGCTCCCACTGACCTTTTTGAAGAACACACGGTTCCTCTTCATTTTTGATGAAACCAAACATTTTGATCACATCATTGAAATGAGTGTTCCAGCTCCGAGATGCTTGCTTAAGTCCATATATGGACCTTTGCAGCTTGCAAACCTTGTGATCAGTATCACTGGATGTGAAACCTAGCGGCTGTTCCATATAGATATCTTCCTCAAGATATCCATTTAAGAATGCCGTTTTCACGTCCATTTGCCATATTTCATAATCGAAATAGGCTGCAACGGCAAGCAATATGCGGATGGATTTTAGCATAGCCACTGGGAAAAGGTATCCTGATAGTCAATGCCTTCGCGTTGACTATAACCTTTTGCCACTAGTCTAGCCTTGAATGTCTCCACATTCCCATCTGCACCAATCTTTCTCTTGAAGATCCATTTACACCCAATAGGTACTATACCTTCTGGTGGATCTACCAAGGTCCAGACTTGGTTTGAGTGCATCGAGTCAATTTCTGACTGCATTGCCTCTAGCCATTTCTCGGAGTCGATATCTGATATCGCCTCGTTGTAGGTTTTGGGATCATCACCATGAGCACCATTACCTACGAGGAACATTTTCTCTACTTTCCTCTGAAATAATACCTAAGTATCTTTCAGGGGGATGGAAAACTCTTTCCGATCTACGAGGTGGAGGAGGTAGTGTTCTTATTGGCTCAACCTGATTTGGTTCCAATTGGTCCTTAGCTCGTTGTACTTGTGAGACTTTCTCATCAAGCTTAATCTGCTTTCCAATGCCGCTATCTTGAATAAACTATTTTTCAAGAAAGATGGCATGTCGACTCACAATCACATTGTGGTCTTCTGGAATGTAGAAATAGTATCCTAATGACTCTTTAGGATATCCTATGAATCGAGCTCTAAAGGACCTAAACTCTAACTTGTCCGCTTGTTGTCTTTTGACATGAGCCGGACAACCCCAAATTCTGAGATGACTCAGACTTGGTTTCTTACCGTGCCATATCTCATACGGTGTGGTAGGAACGGTTTTAGAGGGAACCCTATTCAGTAGATAAATTGAAGTTAACAATGAGTGTCCCCAAAGAAAATCAGGGAGGTCTGTGAAGCTCATCATGGATCGGAACCATATCCAATAGAGTCCGATTTCTCCATTCTGAAACCCCGTTGAGTTGAGGTGTTCCTGGTGGAGTCCATTGAGAGACTATGCCATTTTTCTTGAGATAGTCTAGGAATTTTCGGCTAAGGTATTCACCTCCTCGATCTGATCGAAGAACCTTAATGGGTTTTTCAGTTTGTTTTTCTACTTCATGTCTGAATTCTTTGAACTTTTCAAAAGCTTCAGACTTGTGTCTCATAAGATACACATACCCATACCTAGACAGATCATCGGTAAAGGTAATGAAGTAGACAAAATTGCCTCTAGCCGGCACATCAAATGGGCCGCACACATCAGTATGTACTAGGGCAAGGAGATCTGTGGCCCTCTCCCCATGTCCAACAAAAGGGAGTTTAGTCATTTTGCCTTGAAGACAAGATTCACAAGTTGGATATGACTCGGAAAGTCAATGGACTCAATAGCCCATTTTTCTCCAATTTGTTGATCCTATCTTCTGCTATATGACCTAATCTCAGGTGCCATAGATATCTATCGTTTGGACTATCCCTAGGTCGTTTGGCATTCACATTTTGCTCGATAGTTAGAACAGGTACATCAATATGTAGCTGATAAAGACCATTAATAAGAAAACCATTTGCAATTTTATTTCTTTCATAAAGAATGTTACAATGGTCCTTAAAGAAGGTAATCACATAGCCTTCTAGTGCTAAGCATGAAACAGAAATCAAATTCCTGCTAGCTGCAGGCACATAATAACAGTCTTTCAAAACTAAGTCTAAACCAGATGGTAATCGAAGAGGGTATGTTCCCACGGCTACTGCAGCAACTCTTGCTCCATTACCGATGCGTAGGATCATGTCTCCATCCCTCAGCCTCCTGCTATCCTCAAGACCCTGCATGGAAGTGCACAGATGAGCACTAGAACCAGAGTCAAGCACCCAACTGGATGCAGAAGAAACCGTAAGGTTAGACTCAATAACGAGCATACCTCCAGAAGGACCTTCCTTCTTGTTCTTCAGGGTGGCCAGGTAAGTAGGGCAGTTTCCGCTTCCAATGGCCGTCGCTGTTGCAATGGAAACACTTTCCTTTGACATCGGCCTTTCATTCTTCGGCTCTGCCTTCTTCTTCTTTGCTCCTTCCACCTTCTTGCTTTTTCGCAGACTTCTTTTTCTTTCCATAAGACTTTCTTTTGGAAGAAGTCCATTCCATAGCAAGAACTGAGCCTTTAGAACCTTTCATAGAAAGCTCAGCGGTGACCAGCATATTCATTAATTCGGCCAAGGAATTTTGAAGTTTATGCATGTGGTAATTCATGATGAATTGCCCATATGCATCAGTCAAGGATTGCAGAATAATATCGTTCTGCAGGTCCAAGTCTAACTTCACACCGAGCTTCTCAAGCTCTTCCATGTCCTTGATCATTGTCAGACAGTGATCTTGGACTGACTGCCCATCACGCATCTTAGCCTTAAAAAGTCATTTCGTGACTTGATATTTGGCTGCGCGACTCTGTTCACCAAACATCTCCTGCAGGTGAGCCAACATTTGGCGAGCAGTCCCGATATCTTCATGTTGGCGCTGGAGCTCATCAGACATCGAGCCCAACATGTAATATCTGGCCTTATTATCTTCGTCTATCCATTTTTCCAGAGACGCTCTCTGTTCAATGGATGGACGGGCTGGTAAGGTGGGAGGGTCCTGGTCCAATACATGGGTTAACTTCTCGGAAACCCAAAACTATTTTGTAGTTTCCTGAGCCAATCTTTATAATTGGGTCCAGTCAGTCTATGTGTGTCCAGGATACGTGCCAATGGGTTGGACGCAGACATTTTTCTATAGAGAGTCAAAGATTCTAGTTAGATACTTATAATTTTGACTTGACCAATTTGTTTAGAGATTTTATTTTTAAACAAATTAGCTCCCACTATTTTCTCGGATCCCTACACTCCCTCTGTAGAGATGCAAAAATCTCCATGATTAATGATTTCTAGTGGGTGGTGCGGTCTCACCAACTGACTCATCACCTCACCTAACAGTTATTGGTGATGGGTTAGCCAATGAGTGAACAACTCTTGTTCAATGATTCTCTAATCATGGTGCACCCAAACTTGGTCTCTAATTCATGAATCTCACCGTATCCGAAATATTGATCCACTCCTTAGTTAAGTCAGACCCACCATTTGCATAGACTGGGTTCCTAATTGAGTCTCTCACCGTATCCGAAATATTGAGCCCAACTCATCCTCCAGCCCATAGCATCCAATGCCTAATAGACATGGTTGCATCTTTTCGGTGCAACTGAGCCACTGTATCCAGCCGAGAACAATCAACCCCGGGAAGGGCCCGCACATCTACAATGGTGGAAGACCTCAGACTTAATCTTTTCTTAGGGAGAATTGATTCAGGTCTCATTAAACTAGACTTGTCATAGTCATAACAATTATGACTAACCTAGTGGCATGGGTTAGCTCGGATTATTGACCACCTCAGATCAGAACTGTGTCAACAGATATGGCCAGGTAAGTGAGACCGGTGGAAGGAATATGCCATTAACTCGTACAAGAATGCATTCAAGTCGAGTAGCTCCCAATTAAAAACCAGTCGGTCGTATGCGCCAAACTTACCTTAGACACCAAATTATTGAGCCAGAACCAATTGGGTTAGCCTACAATCCAGACTCTAACCTCTGAGCCTAATTAGGTCTTGCTTGATCGTGACTCGATCTTGACCCAGACTTAATCCTATTAGGCTGGTCAATTTAAGCATTGTTGATCCCATCTAACCAACTCTTGATTCGGTTTGATCAACCGCTTAGACCTAATTGAGCTACCCAAGCCCGAACCCAGTATTATGAATATGTCTTAGATCTGAAATTCTCAATTTTAGACCTAATTAATATTTCCATAATCTTAATTCTTAATTAAGTAGGGTTCATAAACAAAATATGCACAATAAATCCTAGGGTTTCAGGATCTAGGGTTTTGCAGAAAGTAAGTTTTGGGTTTCTGATTAAGGACGAACACGCAGCACCCCTACACATCATAAGAACACCCCATCGAATGGGAAGAGAGGGCCTTTAAACCCTTCTTCATTCTTATGACCGGACGGCCAAGAGGAACGCCTTAATCAGGAACATGCAATACTACAAAACAGTTTTAGATCTATATCATATATCTCATATATAAATTAGATCTAATCATGGCATATTTTGCATACATCTCATGTATCAAATCATGCATATTTTTAGATCTAAATTATCTCATAATAATCTAAAAAATTAGATTTAAATTGATCTAATCAAAATAAATTCTAATCTAGATAATTATGTAGAACTATTCTACAACTAGTCTAGACATGCATCAATCATATCTCATATGATATTTAAAAATTAAATAATTTTTATTTGCTATTTTTTAGATGTTATTATAACCATTATAATATCAAAAAATAGTAAATAAATAGATCTAAAATATGATTTAATCAAATTAAATCAAAACATGCAAGACTATTCTATAGAACTATTCTATTTTAGAACTAGTCATGCATATTTTCTAATCTTAGATCCAAATCATTTAATTTTAATTTTTTCTGATTTCAGATCTGATCACATCTCATGTGACATCTGAAATCATTTATTTTCTAATTAAAATAAATTTAAAATTAGATCTAAATAATTTTAGAACCATGGCTCTGATACCAGTTGAAGGAAAATCCTGATTTCCCGGTCCAGGTTCGTTCAGATCTGATCAGATCAAGAGATATATTTCAAAAATTTTTTCTCTTGATCTTAATCAGATCTTGATATATTTTAGATCTGATTCTTATTATTTTAAAATAAAATAAAATTAAAAGATAAATTAAATCAAATTTAATTTACCTTGATCTGGGTAATCCTATTACCCTGTTGATGATCCTGTATTGCAGCGGAAGGTTCTGGATCTTAGCCACGCAAGCGCCTGGCCTCTACCGATATCCACTCGGTTGGATCTAGAGATCCTCTTCTTCTCTATCACATCCTCCAAAAATTAGATCTAGGATCTGATCTGGAGGATCTTCAAAACTCCTTTTGAAGATCAGCAGTCGTCCTTTGCAGCAGCGCAGCCTTCTTAGCTTTTGAGTCGCCTTTCTTTGATCTGGAATCGCACCAACCAAGGTCCAAAACTCCTTTTGGATGTGGAGAGGAAGGGGAGAAGAGTGGTTTGGCATGGAGGAAGGAGGGGAGAGGCAGCCTTGGGGCGTGGGGAAATTGTGATTCAATCATAATCTGAGTTGGGCGCAGGGTCTTATTTATAGACTAAGCTGTGATCCAACTCCTCTTCTTCCCAACCAATCACAACCCTTTGTGAAATCAGATCTAAATCTGATTGGTGGGAATAGAGTCCCCTGGATTCCTCCTTAGAGGGCACCTAAGACCAGTCAAAGTTGGTTCTTAGGAAGAACTCTAATTGGAATCCAAAAAGGAGATGGAGTCCCTTGTCCAACAAGGACTCCTAGGCGCCTCCAACTTGGGCACACGCCTAGGGTGGCGTGCGCCCTCCTCCTTGCCAGGTTCTGGCAGGGGGACAAGGCCCCCACCAGCTCTCCAATAGGTGCATGACATGTGGTCAAAAGTCAAAGTGTCAATGGTCAACATTTGACCAGTCAAAGGTAGACTTTTGACCAAAGTCAAAGAACAAGAAATGGCAGGTGACCAAAAATGGCAGGTAATGTCTTACAAAATAAGACAACCTTTTCTGACTTGGACAACCTCCAGTCAGACCATATGAAGGCCTCTGATTGAGCACAAACTCCTTTGGCTCAGACAGGACAACTTATTTATGATAGCAAAAGAAGAACGTTAGGTTCAATCGAGTGCTAGCACGATTTTCCTTGAACCTAATTGAATCTCATTCAGATCAATTGAACTAGATCAGTTCAATTGATGATCACCAGATTCAAACCCTTGTTTGTGTGACCCAGTTAGGTTCAGTTCTGTATGGTAATGGGATATGTCATGATCTCTATCATCGACATCATCGAAACTCCTTTCGATGGATCAGAACTCTTCTGATTCGAACAGCTAGAATGATCGATCATCTAAATCATTCTAATTGCTCCCAAAATCCACCAGTGACACCTAGCAGTATATGGTGGCAACCCATCAGAGCTGAATGCGAACCTCTTGGTGCAGCTACCTGTGTGATTAAGTTCTTCTATCTTGAGCCCCGATCAGATTAGGGTTAAGGTGAACTCGTCAAACCCTAGTTTCTGTCATATGATGTAATCATTCGATTCAAGTCCGAATGTGAAAATCTAAATAGAAACTCTTTCTATTATTTCACTCTACCATGGCCATGGGCTTCTGGACTTGATTCTCATGATCATCATAGGGCTGCTCCTCTACCACCGAGGTAGATAGATTCCATCTTGATGCAATCCAGTTCCTACAATGAACATGCTATAGCCAACATACACCTCAGGGTTCCATATGGCTAGGAGACCGAGTAATGGTGTAGTCAAACTATAACACCCTCAAGGTGAACTGCCGATGCATCTCAGGTCAAAGAACCAGACACACTACTGCAGCATCGAGTCAGTCATTGACGAGAAGGTAGACTCCCTAATGACTACTCGAGGTGGTCACGCTCAGTGCCCTCGTTCTCTAACGAGTACCTATACTCTCGCTCCGGTGTCTCCACACCGTAGACTCAAGACTCATCTACTAAAGAGAAGCGATTGTACACCAACCTTTCCGGATCAATCACCATCCTCGTGATGATCCTATGGTCGGAAGCATTTTATGAGTTAATAATGATTATTCATGTCTTAAATTTTCAACTCTTGAAAATATGAATTATCATTACCATTAACTCAAAGGATGTATCACAGACACTAAATACACATATGTGATAGAAAATAACCCATTTTATTGATATTAGTCAAAATTATAATTTTGCCCTTAGAAGTGTATTACAAGTGTCAGCCAATTCTGGCTTCTAGGGCACATATATCTAACAGGGTCTTGAGGATAGCACGAGGTTGAGAGATGGTGAAATGATCCTATGCATCGAGAATGGAGCAAGAGTTACTGTTGTGACCGTAGGAACCTATCCTCTGCGATTACCGTCAGGATTAGACTTAGTATTTAGGGACTATTTTTTGTTCCTATAGCAAGTAGGAATTTGATTTCTATTTCATGTTTAGCACAGGAAGGCTATGTAATTAATTTTCTTAAGGACCATTGTAATATTTTTTATGAAAGAAATAAAATTGCAAGTGATTTTCTTATAAATGGTCTCTATCAATTACATATTGATATTTCTATTTTTAATATCGAGCAAAACATGAATGCCATAGGATCAAAGCGACCTAGGAATAGTCTAAATGATAGATATCTTTGGCACCTTAGATTAGGTCATATAACTAAAGATAGGATTAATAAAATGGAGAAATTTGGGCAATTGAGTCTGTTGACTTTCGAGTCATATCTAATTTGTGAATCATACCTTCATAGCAAAATGACCAAGCTTTCTTTTATGGAATATGGAGAAAGGGCCAGTGACTTGCTTGCCCTAGTACATACTGATGTATGCAGCCCATTTGATGTGCCAGCCAGGGGCAATTACATCTACTTCATCATCTTTATCGATCATTTGTCTTGGTAAAGGTATGTATATTTGATGTGATACAAGTTTGAAACTTTTGAAAAGTTCAAAAAATTCAGACTCGAAGTAGAAAAACAAATAGAAAAATCCATTAAAATTCTTTGATCAGATCAAGAAGGCGAATATCTTAATCAAAAATTCCTAGACTATCTTAAGGACAATGGCATAGTCTCACAATGGATTCCACCTAGAACGCCTCAACTTAATGGGTTTCAAAATGGAGAAACCAGATCCTATTAGATATGGTTCGATCCATGATGAGCTTCATGGACCTTTCTAAGTTTCATTGGAAATATAGTCTATTGACTGCTATATATCTATCGAATAGGGTTCCATCTAAAACCGTTCCTACTACACCGTATGAGATATGGCATGGTAAAAAATTAAGTCTGAGTCATCTTAGAGTTTGGGATTGTCCAACCAATGTCAAGAGACAACAGGTGGACAAATTATAGTTTAGATCCTTTAGAACTCGATTTATTGGATATCCTAAAGAGTCATTAGGATATTTTTTCTATCTTTCGAAAGATCATAATGTGATTATGAGTTGACACATCATCTTTCTTGAAAAATAGTTTATTTAAGATAATGAAATCGAATGATAGATTAGGCTCGAGGAGAAAGTCTCCCAAGAGCCATGAGCTAAGAAACCTATAGAACCCAATCAGATTGAGCCAGTTCAATCACTACCTCATCCACCTCATAGATCAGAAAGAATTTTCCATCCCCCTAAAAGGTACTTAGGTACTATTTCAGAGGACGTGGAGAAAATGTTCATCACAGAAAAAGGGGTTCATGGTGATGATCCCAAAACCTATAATGAGACGATATCAAATATTGACTCTGAGAAATGGTTAGAGGCAATAAAGTTAGGGATGACTCAATGCACTCGAACCAAGTTTGGACTATGGTAGATCCACCTAAAGGAATAGTACCTATTGGGTGTAAATGAATCTTCAAGAGAAAGATAGGTACTGATGGGAATGTAGAGACAATCAAAATAAGGCTCGTAGCAAAAGGATATAGTTAGCATGATGGTATTGACTATTAGGATACATTTTTACCAGTAGCCATGCTCAAATTCATCCGTACATTGCTTGCTATTGTAGCTTATTTTTATTATGAAATTTAGTAAATGGACATGAAAATGGCATTCTTAAATGGATATCTTGAGAAAGATATCTATATGGAATAGCCACTGTGTGAGGATTTGTGGTGCTCCCAAGCCTTGGGAGGCCACGGAAGGAGTCATGATGATGCCTTCAGAGATTCCAAGGGCTTAGTTGGTGCTTCGAAGACCTAAAATATAAGGTGAAGCAAGGAATCAAAGTCGAAGAATCAAGACTACAGAAAGAAGATTTTCTGTAGGTTAGCTAGCTCATTCCAAAATTGGATCGATTAAGTCTCAGAGCATAGACAAAATAGAGAGCTGAGCATTCAAGACTGCTGGCACGGTACAAAACTAGGCCAGCTCAGTTTCAGACTGAGCCAATCCAGTGGAACTTAGTCGGCTTAGTGCTAAGACTGAGCCGGCTTAGTGCACGGGCAGAGTTACACAAGAGTCTATTTTGGGCTAGAGTCTGGGTTGATCCTAGGTGTCTTAAGGCTTGGTTTGAGAGATCTTAAGGTGGCTAATTCATGTATGGGTCGGCTCTAGATCCAGAGGATGAGAGCATGGGAGACATGGGTGTACATGGGTTCAGTGAGTGTTTTCATGTATTAGGTTAGCTAGGAGAGTTTTTGGTCGGACCTAATAGCTATGTATAAATACATAGGTTGTATTAGGACTTTAAAGATTGAAAATCAATATAGATCTTTTCTTCCTCAATTCTCTCTTCTTCTCATCTCTCTAGAGTTGCCACCCTAGGGTTCTTGAAGAAGCCCTAGAGAAGGGGGCATCTCCCTTAAGCCCAAGGAGGGAGGCACCCCATCATAGATCTAGGTGAATAAAAAATGGTTTGCTACCCATAGAGAACATCACAGGTTCCTACAGATCCATGCTAAAGATCAAGAGTTTTCACAATATGGTATCGGTGCTTGTGATGTCAAGGATGATTCGCGTTCGAGTGATATCATGGGTCTACAATTTGATATTAGAGCTAGGTGATGCCTTAAATATTATGGACGGCAATATGGTATCAGAGCCAGGTTTCAGAGCCTGATGGTGCATGGAAGGAGCCAGATTTTATAGCCTAATTTTTAGAGCATGATGGTGCATGAAAGTGAAGGAGAAGTCATACAAGATGAAACTAAAAATTTGCACAAGAATTCCATGGTATGTCTCAAATGTACCATGTTGTTGCTATGGTTTGGCTAATTGAGAGTAGCAGGTTGATGGTGGAGGTTAAGAGGATTAACGAGAAGAGATTTTTTTTGGGGTGGAAGGATTTGGTGCATGATTTGCTCATCGATCTTGGTGGAAAGGCTAGGGTATATGATGGTTATGTGACAGGCAGGAAGTGTTGGAGTGCTGTAGTAGCACTTCCCTGGAGATGCAGAGCTGAGAAAGGCTCGACGATGCAGCATTCGAGGAAGGTATCTTAGTAGAGAGCATCAAGATTCTCTAGGATGATGAGTGGTGTAGGACTATTGAATAGAGGTTTCCCAAGGGGTAATGGCTAAAGGAAGGCTGAAGAAGCGACTATACATCGTTCAATGTCAAAAAGATAGGGAAGTAGTCGGAGATGTATTTAGCGATTCGACCAGAGCATAGATTTATGAAGTATTGGGAGTGATGGAGATGGATGATCCATGGAGGTCGAACAGGTTAGGGTTGGATGGCTGTAGAGTGGCGCAGAGATGAGTCAGGGAGCACTGGAGTGCTACAGGAGGCACGGGGCTTCCCTGGAGGCATGGGGCTGAGAAAGGCTCGGTGGTGCAGCAGCCATAGAGTCTATCTCAGCAGAGAGTGTCAGTGGCATCTCAGAGAGATCGGATGCAGGTCTCAGGGAGAGCCGAAGGTCTCAGGGAGTGCCAGAGGCATCTAGCAGTCGGAAGTATCATGGATCAGGTTTCTTCTACAGATGTACTAGGAAGAGTCATGGTTCAGATGGAGGATGGTTCTTCGGGCACAAATGAAGTGATGGCTGGTGTAGAGGCAGAAGAGAAGGACTAGGGTGGAATTTTCTATGGTTCATTTGCTGGATTCAGAAGAGTTGGATGAGCTTTTGGATTTCGGATGTATCCGTGGGTTGTGGAGGTATCCAAGACAATTTTGAAGAGGGCCTCCGAGTGTGGAGGGTTTGAAGGGATAGCGACGGTGTTCATGGTGTAGCGACAAGCTCAGTAGTGCAGCATTGAGTGGTTGGCCTTGAGTAACTCAATGATAGAGTCGACTTCTATGGCATCCGGTGGACTTTGGATATAGGTGGAGCTCCGTAGTGGTGGCTTCATAAGTGGAGAGAAAATTTGGCATGAGTTCAAAGCATCGGTGATGCACAGTTTTAGGTGGAGTAGAGTGTGCAGATGGACCAGCATAGCTCTGACGAGATCGTGTCAGGTGGTACAGCATTTGATGGTGCAAAAAGTGATGCAGCTGCTAAGCAGAAGGGATCCTATAATTTCAGGATGGGGCCAAGAAGCAAGCACAGGTCTTCAGTGGTGGAGGCGATCATCCCAAAGGCCTCAAAGGTGCACAACAGCTAAAGAGGATTGGCAGAGGTGATGTTTGCATAGGTGCTATGGAGTGCGCAAGGATAATGGGATCAAACTGGAGGGCATTGTCGAGGTATTCGCCAAGGCTTAGGGCACCAAGGTGGAGATTATGAGGATTTATGGTGCTCCCAAGCTTTAGAAGGCCACGGGAGGACTCACAGTGGTGGCTTTGGAGATTCTAGGGGCTTGGTTGCTGCTTCAGAGACCTGGGACATAAGGTGAAGCAAGGAACCAAAGCTGGGGAATCAAGACTGTAGAAAGAAGATTTTCTGTAGGTTAGCCGGCTCAGTCCAAAATTGGGTCAGCTAAGTATTAGAGAATAGGCAAAATAGAGAGCTAAGTGTTCGAAACTGCTAGCACGACATAGAATTGGGCCGACTCAATTTTAGACTCAGCCGACCCAGTAGAACTTAGTCGGCTTAGTGCTGAGACTGAGCCAGCTCAGTGCACGGGCAGAGTTACACGAGGGTCTATTTTGGATTAGGGTCTGGGTTTATCCTAAGGGTCTTTAGACCTGGTTTGAGAGGTCTTAAGGTGGCTAATTCATGTACAGATCGGGTCTAGATCCAGAGGATGAGAGAATGGGAGACATGGGTGTACATGGGCTCAGTGAGTGCTTTCATGTATTGAAGGTACAAGATCTAGGATTTCACGGGTGGATCTTGAAAATTTTTCAAGATCATGCAATGAAAGACTTAAATAAATTAAATATTTATTTAAATAAATATGTAAACCGCTAGATCTTAGATCAATTACATGATTAAGGCATGATGTTAAATCAAAAATTAAAATCAAACCAAAAAGAAAAGGTTGATCAAATTAACCTAGATCTACACTACATCAAATGCAGGTATGAAGTTAATAGATCAGATCTATTATCCAAGCAAGTTAGATATTCTAACATGCTGATCTAGGCTTGAGGATGAAGTCATGAGCCACACACGTGTCTGGCTTCTAGGAGTCGTCCACACGAGCCCACAAACATGATCAGAGATCTTGATGCAGGAAATCAGCACAGTATGCTAGCACTGTGCTGATCTCTATTCGATGGTTGATCCGATGCTTTCTTCTTTGAAACTTGGATACTCCAAAATATCAAAAGATAAAAAAAATATTTGTGATGCTAAGACACCTCTCAAAAGTTCACAAAAAGGAAAGAAGAGATCTGAAACAAAAACCCTAGAGAAGATCCTCTTCTTCTTCTTTGTTCTTTTTCTGGACATCCTAATATCTGTTCTTAATATCTCCATGATCTAGATGAATTTTTCATGAATTTTCCTACACCAAAGAGGCCACTCAAATGTCTGCAATCAACAAAAATTTTAGCTAAAAATTCACTTTAAATAAAGAGATATGCAGAGTCCAAGTTAGGTTAAAAACCTACACTAGGAAGGACCAAATAAGGGAAGTTGTTGGGGCGGCCAAAAGTTGGGCACCCCCACCTTTTACTCTACCATGGACTAGAAAGGGGAGCACGCAAAAATGTCCTCTTTTATTATGAAAATCAAAGATAATAAGAAAGGATGGGTTGGCACACTTATGAGAAGAGTTTTGGTTGACAAGGATTCTATCTCATAGAATCCATAAGCAAACGTAATTCCCCATTTGACTTGGTCTTCCAACAAACTTTCATATAAAAAAAAGGAAGAGAGAAGGGAGGTGTGAGATTGCTTGGGGCATGGAGATTATTCACATAAAAAAACAAAAAAAAAAGGGTGGGATGTGAGTGTTAGATATGTGTGCCATAGAAGCCAAATTGGTTGACACTTGTAATATACTTTTAAGGGCAAAATTATAATTTTTACTATAAATAATAAAATGGATTATTTTCTATCATAGTGTATATTTGAAAGTGTCTGTGATATATCCCTTGAGTTAATGATAATGATAATTCATATTTTCAAGAGATGAAAATTTAAGACATGAATTTTCATTATTAACTCATAAAATGCTTCCGATCGTAGGATCATCATGAGGATGGTGATTGATCCAGAAGGTTGGTGTACAATCACTTCCTTAGGATAGATGAGTCTTGAGTCTATGGTGCAGAGACACTAAAGCGAGAGTATAGGTACTCATTAGAGAATGAGGGCACTGAGCATGACCACCTCGAGCAGTCATGAGAAAGTCTACCTTCTCATCGATGACTGGCTCAAAGCAATAGTGGTGTGTCCGATTTTTTTACTTGAGGTGCATCGACAGTTCACCTTGAGGGTGTTATAGTTTTACTACACCATAACTCGATCTCCTAACCATTCAGAATCCTGAGGTGTATGTTGGCTATAGCATGTTCATTGTAGGAATTAGATTGCACCAATAGGAGATCTATCTACCTTAGTAGATGAGGAGCAGCCCTATGATGATCATTAGAATCAAGTTCATAATCCTATGGCCATGGCAGAGTGAAATAATAGAAAGAGTTTCTATTTGCATTTTTACATTGGACTTGAATTGAATGATTAATTCATATGATGGATATTAGGGTTTGACGAGATCACCTTTTGACGAGATCACCTTAACCCTAATCTGGTTAGGGCTCAAGATTGAGGAACCTAATCACATAGATAACTGCATCGAGTGGTTTGCTTTTAATTTTGATAGATTGCCACTATATGCTGCTAGGTGTCACTGGTGGATTTTGGGAGCAATTAGAATGATTTGGATGATTGATCATACTAGTTATTTAAATCAAAAAAGTTTTGATCTATCGGAAGGTTTTCGATGGTGTCGATGATAGAGATCGTGACATATCCCATTACCATATGAAACTGAATCTAACTGAATCACATAAACAAGGGTTTGGATCTGGATGTCATCAATTGGACTAATCCAGTTCAATTGATTTGAACAAGATTTAATTAGATTCAAGAAAATCGTGCTAGCACATGATTGAGCCTAATGTCCTCTTTTAATAATCATTAAGCTTGTCTCGACTGAGCCAAATGTGTTTGGGCTCACTCAAAAATCTTTACTTGGTCTAACTAGAGCTCATCTAGATCAAAAAAGGATTGTCTTAATTTATAAGATAAATTTAAGACAACACCTGCCATTTTCGATCACCTACTAATTCTTATTTTTGGACATTGATCAAATATTGACCCTAGACACTTGGACATCTGCCCATGTGTCATGCACCTATAGGAGAGTACCTGGGGCCTTGTCCTCCTACTAAATGTAGACACGAAGAGGGTGCATATCTATGGGGGTGTGCGCCCCATGAGGATAATGGAGGAGTCCCATACAGATGGGACTCCAGGGTTGCTTCAAACTCTATGGTGCCAAGAACTCTTGTTTGACCCAGTCTTGGCGCCACCTTAGGAGGATTTTGAGGGTCTCTTATCTGATTGGATCAGATGATGTCATCTCATCAATCTAATTTAAATCTGATTGCTCAAAGGGTCATGATTGGCTGGGATGATGTGGCACTGTATGGCGCAATACGATCTATATAAACCTTGTCTGCGCCTAGGTTTTTAATACTTCTACCTTTAGCCCATGCCACAAATCCTCTCTCTCCTTCTTTTTTCATGCCACCCTCTAGTCTTCTCTCTCCTCTCTATGCCCAAGGGATTTTGGGCATGAATAAGGTGCGATCCAAGCAAGTGAGAGGCACCAGGAAAGGAAGAAGGTAGCACTACTGTAAGAGACAACGATAGTTCTTCAAAAGGAGTTTTCAAGATCTTCAAGATTAGATCTATATCTATTTTTTAGAGGATTGATTGAGAAGAAGAAGATCTTTAGATCCCGTCCGAGTGGATACTAGTAGAGGCCAGATGCTTGCATGGCTACATCCAGAACTTTAGGCAAACATCAGGATCATCACAGAATAATTGGATTATCCAAAATAAAGGTATAATTAAATTAAATTTAATTTTTATTTTTATTTTATTTTTATTATTAGGTTAATAAGATTAAATTTGAGAAGTCTAGATCTAATTAGTATCTTAGAGAAAAAATTTTTGCAATATCCCTCCCGATCTAATCAGATCTGAACAAACATGACCTGAAAAAGCAAACTGGTATCAGAGCTAGGTTCCATAATTTATTAGATCTGATTTTAATTTATTTTTATTTTGATAATTAGATAATTTTAGATATCACATTAGATATGATTAGATCTAAAATTAGAAAATTAAAAATTAAATAATCTATATCTAAGATATATGGGATGCATGACTAGACTAGGAATAGAATTATTCTATGTATAGTCTAGCATTATCATAATTTTAATTTAATTAATTATAATTTTTAGATTTATTTATTTATTATTTTTTAATATTTTAAATATTATAATTATATCTAAAAAATAAAAAATAAATTTATTTAATTTATTCATATGAGATATGATAGATGCATGTTTAGACTAGCTGTAGAATAGTTCTACAAAATTATCTAGAATAAATTTTAATTTGATATGATCAAATTTAAATATTATTTTTTAAATATTTATGAGATAATTTAAATCTAAAAATATGCATGATATGATACATAAGATGTATGCAAAATACTTTTTTAGTTAGATCAATTTTTATATATATGATATATGATGTAGGTCAATTAGTTTTGTAGATTTATCATGTTTCTCATTAAGGCATGCCACTTGGCCATCCGGTCATAAGAATGAAGTAGGATTTAAAGGCCCTCTCCTCTCATTTGATGGAATATTCTTATGGTATATAGGGGTACTGCATGTTTTTCCTTAATCAGAAATAAAAAACTTATTTTCTGCAAAATCTTAGATCCTGAAACCCTAGAATTTTATATACATGTTTTGTTTATGAACCCTAAACTTAATTAAGAATTAAGATTATGAAATATATTAGATCTAAAATTAAAAATTTTTAGATCTAAGATATATTCATAAAATTATGTTCAGACTTGGGTAGCTCAATTAAGTTTAGCGGTTGATCAAACCGAATCAAGAGTTGGTTAGGTGGGATCAAGAGTGCTTAAATTGACCAACCTAATAGGATTAAGTCTGGATCAAGGTCGAGTCACATGAGTGATCGATTGAGTTAAGACCTAATTAGGCTCAATGGTGAGAGTCTGGATTGTAGTCTAATCTGATTGGTTCTAGCTCAATAATTTGGTATCTAAGTAAAATTTGGCAGATACAATCAACTAGTTTTTAATTGAGAGCAACTCAACTCGAATGCATTCTTGTCTAGTTAGTGGCATATCCCTTCCATCGATCTCACTTACCTGGCCATATTTATCAGCCCAATCCTGATCTAAGGTGGCTAACAATCTGAGCTGACCCATGCCACTAGGTTAGTCATAATGGTTATGGGTATGTCAAGTTAAGTTTAAAGAGACCTAAATCAAATCATCCTAAGAAAAGATTAAGTCTAAGGTCTTCCACCATTGTAGATGTGCAGGCCCTTCCTGGGGTTCATTGTTCTTGGCTGCTCACAGTGGTTCAGTTGCAACATGAAGATGCAACCATGTCTATTAGGCATTGGATGCTATAGGCTGAAGGATGGATTGGGCTCAATATTTTGGATACGGTGAGTGATCCGATTAGGAATCCAATCTATGCAAACGATGGGTCGACCTAACTAAGAAGTGGATCAATATTCTGGGCATGATGAGATTCATGAATTAGAAACCAAGTCTAGGTGCATCATGGTTAGAGAATCATTGGACAAGAGTTGTTCACTCATTAGCTAACCCATTATCAATAACTGTTAGATGAGGTGATGAGTCAGTTGGTGGGACTATCACCCACTAGAAATCAGTAATTATGAAGATTTTTGCATCTCTATAAAGAAAGTGTAGGGATCCAAGAAAATAGTGGGAGATAATTTGTTTAAAAATCAAACTCCTAAATAAATTAATCATGTTTTAATTACAAAATCTATCTAGAAACTTTGACTCTCTATAAAAAAAAAAGTCTGCATCCAACCCACTAGCCTGTATCCTGGACACCCATAGACTGATCAAACTGAATTACAAGGATTGGCTCCAAAACTTTAAAATTATTTTGGATTCCAAGAAGTTGACTTATGTATTGGATCAGGATACTCCTACCTTACTAGCTCATCCATCTACTGAATAGAGAGCATCTCTTGACAAGTGGATGGATGAAGATAATAAGACTAGATACTACATGTTGGGCTCGATGTCTGATGAGCTTCAGCACCAATATGAAGATATCAAGATTGTCCGCCAAATGTTGGCTCATCTACAAGAGTTGTTTGATGAACAGTCAAATATCAGATCACTAAATGAGCATTTAAGACTAAAATACATGATGGGTAGTGAGTCTAAGATCATTGTCTGATGATGATCAAGGACTTGAAAGAGGTCGAGAAGCTCAGAGTGAAGTTAGACTAGGATCTATAGAATGATATAATTCTACAATCCTTGACTGATGCGTATGGGCAGTTCATCATGAACTACCATATGCATAAACTATAGAATACTCTGACTGAGCTTATGAATATGCTGGTTATTGCTAAGCTTTCTACGAAAGGTTCTAAAGACTCAGTACTTGCTATGGAATGGTCTTCTTCCAAGAAAAAGTCTTTTGGATAGAAGAATAAGTCTGTGAAAAAGAAGATGGAAAGTGAATAGAAAAAAAAGGCAGAGCTAAAGAAAAAGACCATTGATAAAGAAAAGTGTTTCCATTGTAATACTGACAGCCACTGAAACCAGAACTGCGCTATATACCTAGCCATCCTAAAGAATAAGAAGGAGACAGGTCCTTCTGGAGGTATTCTCATTATTGAATCTAACCTTATGACATTTTTTGCATCCAGTTGGGTGCTTGACTCTAGTTCTAGTTCTTATTTGTGCACTTCCATGCAGGATCTTGAGGATAAGAGGTGGCTGAGGGATGATGAGATGATCCTATGCATCAGAAATGGAGCAAGAGTTGCTGTTGTGGTCGTGGAAACCTTCCCTCTTCGACTACCATCTGGCTTAATTTAGTACTTAAGGATTGTTATTATGTGTCTGCTGCAAGCAGAAATTTGATTTCTATTTCATATTTACCATAAGAAGGCTACGTAATTAGTTTTCTTAAGGATCATTGTAACGGTTTTTATAAAAGAAATAAAATTGCAAGTGGTTTTCTAATTAACGGTCTCTACCTGCTACATATTGATGTATCTATCTTTAATATCGAGCAAAATATGAATGCCATAGGATCAAAATGACCTAGGGCTAGTCTAAACGATAGGTATCTATGGCACCTAAGGCTAGGTCATATAGCAGAACATAGGATTAACAATTTGAAGAAAACCAAGCTATTGAGTCCATCGACTTCTGAGTCATATCCAATTTATGAATCCTATCTTCATGGCAAAATGACTAAGCTTCCTTTTGTAACACATGGGGAAAAGGTCACGGATCTACTTGCCCTAGTACATACCGATGTGTGCGGCCCATTTGATGTGCCGGCTAGTGGCAACTTTGTCTACTTCATAACCTTTACCGATGATTTATCTCAATATGGGTATGTATATCTTATGAGACACAAGTCTGAAGCCTTTGAAAAATTTAAGAAATTCAAACATGATGTGGAAAAGCAAACTAGAAAACCCATTAAGATTCTTCGATCAAATCGAAGAGGTGAATACCTTGGTCAGAAATTTTTAGACTATCTCAAGCAATATAGCATAGTCTCTTAATAGATTCCATCTGGAATACCTAAACTCAATAGAATTTCAGAATGAAAGAATCGGACCCTATTAGATATGGTCCGATCAATGATGAGCTTTACAGACCTTCCTGATTTTCTTTGTGGACATAGTCTGTTAACTATTATATATTTACTGAATAGGATTTTCTCTAAAATCATTCCTACCACACCGTATGAGATATGTTATGGTAAGAAACTAAGTCTGAGTCATCTCAGAATTTGGGATTGTCCGGCATATGTCAAAAGACAACAAACAGACAAGTTAGACTATAGGTCCTTTAGAGCTTGATTCATAGGATATCCTAAAGAGTCATTAAGATAATATTTCTATATTTCAGAAGACCACAATATTATTGTGAGTCGGCTCACAATCTTTCTTGAAAAATAGTTTATTCAAGATGGTGGCATTGAAAAGCAGATCAAGCTTGAGGAGAAAATCTCCTAAAAGCAACGAGCTAAGGATCCTATGGAACCAAATCAGGTTGAGCCAATACAATCACTACCTCCTCCACCTCATAGATCGAAAAAGGTTTTTCGTCCTCCTAAGAGGTACTTAGGTAATGTTTCAGAGGAAGTAGAGAAAATGTTCCTCATAGGTAATGAGGTTCATGGTGATAATCCCAAAACCAATGATGAGACGATATCGGATATTGACTCTGAGAATTAGTTAGAGCCGACGAAGTCAGAAATTGACTCGATGCACTCAAACTAAGTCAGAATCTTGGTAGATCCACCTGAAGGTATAGTACCTATTGGATGTAAATGAATCTATAAGAGAAAGATTGATGCAGATGGAAATATGGAGACATTCAAAGCTAGATTAGTGGCAAAAGGGTATAGTTAGTGCGAAGGCATTAACTAATAGGATACCTTTTCATCAATAGCCATGCTGAAATCCATCAGCACATTGCTTGCTATTGTAGCCTATTTCGATTATGAAATATGGCAAATGGATGTGAAAACGGCGTTCTTAAATGGATACCTTGAGAAAGATATCTATATGGAACAGCCGCTAGGTTTCACATCTAGTGATGCTGATCATAAAGTATGCAAGCTGCAAAGGTCCATATATTGACTTAAGCAAGCACCTCAGAGCTGGAATACTCATTTTAATGATGTGATCAAATTATTTGGTTTCATCAAGAATAAGGAGGAACCATGTGCTTTCAAAAAGGTCAGTGAGAGCGCTATTATTTTTCTCGTACTGTACGTGGAAAATGTCTTCCTTATTAGGAATGATATTCCTATGTTGACCATAGTTAAAATGTGATTATCTAAAAAATTCTCCATGAAAGACCTAGGAGAAGCATCCTTCATTCTAGTAATTAAGATCTATAGAGATAGATCAAATAGGATGCTAGGTCTTTCATAGAAGATGTACATACAGGAAGTGCTAAAGAGGTTTAGCATGAAAAACTCCAAGAGGAGATTGATATCCTTCAGATATGGTATTCATTTCTCCAAGAAAATGTGTCCTAATACACTTGAGGAGATTGACCGCATGAGCAAGATCCCTTATGCTTCAGCAATAGAGAGCCTCATGTATGCCATGTTATGTACATGACCTAATATAGCCCATGCTGTGAGTGTCACGAGCAGATATCAGTCGAATTCAGGTGAAGAATACTGGACTTCTTTAAAATGTATCCTTAAGTACTTGAGAAGAACTAAGGATATGTTGTTGATTTTTCATAATGGAGAACTACAAGTCCAGGGGTATACAGACTTGAATTTTATGTCCGATATAGATGATCAAAATTTGACATTTGGGAGCATGTTTGTGGTGCTATCAGTTAAAAGAGTTCCAATTAGACAGTGATAGCAGATTCCACCATGGAAGCAGAGTACATCGTTGCATTAGAAGCTGCAAAGAAGGCATTCTGGTATAAGAAGTTTATTGCAGAGATTAGAGTGATGCCATCGGATGCCATTCCTCTATACTGTGACAAAATGATGCCACAACCCTTGCTAAGGAGTCGAGCTCTCATCAGAAATCCAAGCACATCGAGCAGTGATTCCACCTCATCTGTGATTACCTCAAGAAAGATTACGTCAAGATCAAGAGAGTTGACTCTATAGATAATGTGGTAGACCCACTTACAAAATTGTTGGGCTAGCAGAAGATCGAAGCCCATCTTGAGAAGATGGGACTTAGGTTTGTAGCCAATTGGCTTTAGGTCAAGTGGGAGTTTGTTAGATATGTGTGTCCTAGAAGCCAGATTGGCTGACACATGTAATACACTTCTAAAAAAAAAATTATAATTTTGACTATAAATAATAAAATGGGTTATTTTCTATCACAGTGTGTATTTCAAAGTGTCTATGATACATCCTTTTAGTTAATGGTAATGATAGTTCATATTTTCAAGAGTTGAAAATTTAAGACATGATTTTTTATTATTAACTCATAAAATGCTCCCAACCGTAGCATCATCATGAGGATGGTGATTGATTCGGAAGGTTGGTATATGATCGCTTATTTAGGGTAGATGAGTCTTAAGTCTATGGTGTAGAGACATCAGAGCGTGAGTACAGCTACTCATTAGAGAATGAGGGCACTAAGCATGACCATCTCGAGCAGTCATGAGGAAGTCTACCTTCTCGTCGATGATTGGCTCGAAGTTGTAGTGGTGTATCTGGTTCTTTAACCTAAGGTGCATCGATAGTTTACCTTGAGGGTATTATAGTTTGACTATACCATAACTTGGTCTCCTAGCCATTCAAAACCTAGAGGTGTATGTTGGCTATAGCATGTTCATTGTAGGAATTGGATTGCACCAATAGGGGATCTATCTACCTTGGTAGATGAGGAGCAGCCCTATGATGATCATGAGAATCAAGTCCATAAGTCCATGGCCATGGCAGAGTGAAATAATTGAAAGAGTTTCTATTAGAGTTTTCATATTAGACTTGAATCAAATGATTAATTCATATGACAGATATTAGGGTTTGATGAGATCATCTTAACCCTAATCTGATCGGGGCTCAAGATAGATGAACCTAATCATAGAGGTAACTACACTGAGAGGTTCGGTTTCAGTTCTGATGGGTTGCCACCATATGCTACTAGGCATCAATGGTTGATTTTGGGAGTAATTAGAATGATTTGGATGATCGATCATACTAGTTGTCTGAATCAGAAAAGTTTTGATCCATCGAACGGTGTTTTGATGATGTCGATGATAATGATCAGACATATCCCATTACCATATGGAACTGAATCTAACTGGATCATACAAACAAAGATTTGGATCTGGATGTCATCAATTGGACTAACCCAGTTCAATTAATTTGAATAAGATTTAATTAGGTCAAGAAAATCGTGCAAGCACACAATTGAGCCTAATGTTCTTCTTTAATAATCACTAAACCTTGTCTCAACTGAGCCAAATATGCTTGGGCTCACTTAGAAACTTTTACTTGGTCTGACTTGAGCTTGTCTAGATTAGAAATAGATTGTCTTAATTAATGAGATAAATTTAACACAACATATGCCATTTTTGATAACCTACTAATTTCAGTTTTCGGACATTGGTCAAATGTTGACCCTGGACACTTGGTCATCTGTCCATGTGTCATACGCCTATAGGAGAGTACCTAAGGTCTTGTCCCCCTGCTAAATGTAGATAGAAAGAGGGTGCACACCTAGGGAGGCATGCGCCCTATGAGGATAAAGGAGGAGTCCCATATAGATGGGACTCCTAAGTTGCTTTAGGGGATTAAACTCTATGGCGCCAAGAACTCTTGTTTGACCCAGTCTTGGCACCACCTTAGGAGGATTTTGAGGGTTTCTCATCTAATTGGATTAGATGATGTTATCTCACCAATCAGATTTAGATTTGGTTGCTCAAAGGGCCATGATTGGTCGGGATGATGTGGCACCATATGGTGCAATAGGGTCTATATAAACCCTATCTGCGCCTAGGGTTTTAATGCTTCTGCCTTTAGCCCATGCCACAAAGCCTCTCTCCCTCCTTCTCCATACCACCCTCTAGTCCTCTCTCTCCTCTCCACACCCAAGGAGTTTTGGGCATGAATAAGGTGCGATCCAAGCAAGTGAAAGGCACTAAGGAAGGAAGAAGGCAGCACTGCTGCAAAAGACAATGACAGTTCTTCAAAAAATGTTTTGAAGATCTTTAAGATCAGATTTATATCTGATTTTTGGGGGATTGATTGAGAAGAAAAAGATCTCAAGATCTTGCCCGAGTGGATAATAGTAGAGGCCAGGCCCTTTTGTGGCTACATCCAAAACCTCAGGCAAACATCGAGATCATCATAGGATAATTAGATTACCCAAAATAAAAGTATAATTAAATTAGATTTACTTATTTTATTTTATTTTTATTATCGGATCAATAAGATCAGATTTAAGGAGTCTCAGATTTGATTAGGATCTTTAAAAAATTTTTTTTGAAATATCCCTCCTGATCCAATCAGATCTGAATGAACCTAATCTAGAAAATAGATTTTTTCCTTCAGTGAGGTTTAGGTGGCGCAGGGAATAGGGAGTCCTAGTCACACTAGGACTCCAATTTTGACTTGGTCAAACGAGGTCTTTTAACCAAATAAAAATAAGAGTAATTTAACCCAATTAAATAAGACCCTAATCTATTTAAGAACTTATTTAAATTAGATTAAATTAAATTTAATTTTGATTTATTTTCTAATCAAATTAAAAAATTGGGTTGACCCAAGTCCTAGTTAGACTAGGACTAGTTCTTTCTTGTACTTGGCTTATCTAATAAACCAATTGGATTTGATCTAATCAAGTCTAAACCAAATCTAATTAAATTATATTTAATTAAACTTAATCTCAACATACTGGCTTAATTGAATTAGGTTAATTAGCAATCAAATTGCTAATCGATCCTCCTGCAACACTTGCACTAGGTCAAACATCAATCGTATTGATCGTTTAATCCTAAAATGATTCTACATCACTGATCAACCATCCGATCAGAACATGAACTCTAACATGCGTGACCTCATAGATCCGAACCTAAGCTAATAGCATAGAAATAATTTTCTGTATCAATCAAATTGACCATCTAGCAATGATACCTGATGGTCAGATAGATCGAAAGGTGTAGAACACCATCCATAGAACCCATGCGAATATAGTTTCCATATAATTCTTCTCCTTGATCATAATGCTCGTAGGACATCTCAGAGTTCAACTATCATCTCTGATCAGATTGTCCACATTGTATTTCATAATATTAAATCCATCTGATGGATTATCTTGGCCAATATTTTGCTATATTGAAATATAGTGACACATTCTTCTCTAACTCTTGGAGTGATCAATTTTATCTTGATCACACTCCAACTTCGCAAGTACTTAACTATGCCCAAATGCCTTCCATTGCTGAATTAGAAATTCAGTCAGTCCGGTACCAAAGCATAATGAGTTATTTGCAAGTCACTAAGGTGATCTCAGATCTAAGGGATACTTATACCTATATCCCATCAGAGACATTCTCGATAGCAGAATGCTCTGGAGTTGGTCATGTTCAATGATGATGTACCCATACATCTCATTTGTATGCCATACTAGTGTCTCCACACTCTTTGGTTAAGAGGACAATCAATCTATATGGCATATAGGGACCTATGCTCGATAGATGCTGTCATCCTAATTAACAGTCTATCATTTGGTCATTAACAAATTTAAGAACTAATCAATAAATCCTCTCTTTATCGAAACTAAATTATCCTAAGAACTTCATCACAACAATGGAGTTCATTAGAAGATGTAAATTTATGATGAAAAAAAGATGCCAAAATATTTTTTATTAATTAATAAATTAATTATAATATCTCAACCATTAACAGACTGATGATTAGCTTTGGGACATAATTTCCAACAACTTCCACTTGTCCTAAAGCCACTCGGCATAGTATCTAATACCCATCTTCGACTTATGGTTGTCAAACTCCTTGATTGTTAGGACTTTAGTGAAGGGGTCGGCTAGGTTCTCCTTTCCATCGATCTTCTGAAGATCAACGTCACCACGATCCACGATCTCACAGACCAAATGGAAGTGATGCAGAATGTGCTTTATCCACTAGTGTGTCTTTGGTTCCTTTGCTTGAGCTATGGCATCAGTGCTTTCACAGTAAAGCAAGATTGGACCATCAATGGAGGGTTTTACTTCGAGCTCGGTGATGAACTTCCTCAGCCACACAGTTTCTTTTACTGCATCTGATGCTACCTTGTATTTTGCTTCGCAAACAAAGTCAGCCACTGTTTGCTGCTTGAAACTTTTTCAGCAGGTGGCTCCACCATTTAGAGTAAAGATATATCCCGACATACTTTTACTATCTTTATGGTCAGATTGAAAGCTGAAGTCTGTAAACCCTACAAGCTTCAGATCTGACTCACCATAAATCAACCATTGGTCCTTAGTATTTCTAAAATACTTAAGGATGGTTTTAACCACCATCTAGTGATTTTGTCTAGGATCAGACTGGTATCTACTCACTACTCCTAGTGAGTATGCCACGTCTGATCTTGTACATGTCATTGCATACATAATAGACCCCATTATCGAAGCATATGGAATTCTACTCATATGCTCTCTTTCTTTAGGAGTTGTCGGACAATCCTTCTTAGAGAGAGAAATTTTTTGGCCTATCAGGAGATAGCCCTTTTTGGAATTCTCCATAGTGAACCTCTTTAGCACAATTTCTATGTACGTGGACTGGGATATACCAAGCATCCTTTTAGATCTATCCCTATAGATCTTTATCCCTAGGATGTAGGATGCTTTACCCAAGTCCTTCATGGAGAATTATGATGATAATCAGACTTTTATTCCTTGTAGTGCGAGGATATCACTTTTGATTAAGAGAATGTCATCCACGTACAAAATAAGGAATACCACTATTGGACCATTTGCCCATTTTTTAATGTAGGATTCTTCACCATTCTTAATGAAGCCATACGTTTTAATCACTTTATCAAAATGCATGTTCCAACTCTGAGATGCTTGCTTTAATCCATAAATAAATCTCTAAAGCCTACAAACCTTGGACTCATCTGTGAATGTGAACCCCTTAGATTGTATCATATACACCTCTTCGATGAGCTCTCCATTTAGAAAAGTTATCTTCACATCCATCTGCCAGATCTCATCGTCCAAGTGGGTAGCTATTGCAAGCATTATCCAAATAAATTTGAGAATCACCGCTGGGGAAAATATATCATCATAGTCAATACCATAACATTGATGATACCTCTTGGCAACCAGACGGACTATATAGGTCTCCACCTTTTCATCTGCATCTCTTTTTCTTTTGAATACCCATTTACACCTCATGGGTTTAACCCCTTCAGGTGGGTCAACTAATGTCCATACATCATTGACCTTCAAGAAATCCATTTTGGATCTCATGGCTTCTAGCCATTTCATAGAGTCGGATCTCTGCATCGCATCCATATAAGTGATCGAATCCTCATCGTTCTCATCAAGTTCGATGGAATCACCAACTTGGACCAAGAATCCATAGTATTTGTCTGGATGGTGCAGTACTCTATCGGATCATCTTAATGGTGTAGGTTCACCGGGCTTTAGATCTGATATGATCAAATCTAACTTAGGTTCAACATTCTATATCGGACTTTCTATCTGTTGAACTTCATCAAGTTCAACCTTAGAGGCAACAGTTCCTTCACCAAGGAACTTCTTTTTCAAAAAGGTTGCCCTAAGGCTAATGAACACCTTTTGCTCATCAGTATGGTAGAAATAGTATTCTTTGATCTCTTTTGGGTATCCTATGAATGTACACTTATCAGACCTATGTCCAAGTTTATCTTTAATTAACCATTTGACATAAGCCGGGCACCCCCAAACCCTAAGATGTGAAAGTGCTAGCTTACGCCCTATCCATATCTCATAGGTTTTAACAATAGACTTACTTAAAACCCTGTTTAATAGATAACAAGCCAATTCAAGTGCATATCCCAAGAAGGATATCAACATGCTAGCAAATCCCATCATGGATCGGACCATGTCCAACAAAGTTCGATCCTCCTTCCAGATACACCATTATGCTATGGTGTTCTCGGAGGAGTCTATTGGAAGAGAATCCCATGCTCTCCTAGATATGTGATAAACTTATCAGAAAGATATTCTCTTTCTTGATTAAATCGAAGAGTTTTAATACTCTTTTCAATTTATTTTTCTACTTCACCTTAAAATTGTTTGAACATTTCAAAAGAATCCGACTTATGTTTCATCAGATAGACATATCCATATCTGAATAGATCATCTACAAAAGTGATGAAGTAGACATATCCACCTCTGGCACTTATGCTCATTAGTTCACATACATCAGTATGTACTAGACCTAAGAGCTCATTAGCTCTCTCACCTTTTTCAGTAAAAGGTGATTTGGTCATTTTACCAAAAAGATGGAACTCACAGGTTGGAAGTGATTCACAATCACTGACTTTGAGGATTCCCTCTTGAGTCAACTTGTTTTTCCTATTCTTGTTTATATGACCTAGCCTACAGTGCTATAAGTAGATATTTGATATACTATCTAATCTAGGATGCTTGCCAGTAGAATAGACTACATTAATAGATTGTGATAATATATATACATCATTGTTTAATTATCCACAGAAAGCAGTAATACCATTCACAATGACATTACAAACTCATTTTTTTATTAAAATTTCATAATTGTTCATGGCCAAAAGGCCTATAGAAATGATATTTAAAAAGAAACTAGGACAGAAATGATAATCACTAAGAACAACAGTATAAAATTCAAATACAAGTTTCAAAATTTCTAAAGCTAAAATTGGAACTGATCTTCTATCTCCAATGTTCAAGAATCTCTTGCCTTGCTCGAATCTTCTACTGACCTGCAACCCTTGCAATGAATTGCAAATATGAAAAAGGGCTATTGATATCCAATACCCAGTCAGTAATATCATAAATAAAAAAATTACAAGGAGTTATCATATAAATACCTTGCCCAGCAATAGCTTGCTTCTTCTCTTCCTGTTTGGATCTAGGGAAGCAATGTATTAAGGATAGTTTCTCTTTCAGTGCCTCCGCTTCTTGCAAAAGAAGCATTTAGCTTGACTCTTATCGGAGTTGATATTCCTAGTCTAACCCTGCACTGATGTCCTAGTCTGAACTTGCACCTTCTTTATTTTCTTCTTCTTGTTCTTCTTTCTTTTTCTAAAGGGTCGAGAACCAGAAGACGAGCCTCCCACTAAGTTCACCAACTCTTTATGGAGCTGGTGACCCTTCTCAAAGTTTTGAAGTAACCCCAGTAAGCCATGATAGTTTACTTCAGGCTTTGTCATTCTATAATGAGAAAGAAAAGGGAGATAGGACTTTGGCAGCGAGTTCAGTATTGCATCTTTTCCAAGTTGTTCATGCAAGAAAAAGTTGAGTTTGCTCAAGTGCTCTATCAGCTCGATCATGTACAGTACATGGTCAGTCATAGAGGCTCCATCCCGCATTCTGATATTGAAGATGGCACAACTAGTATTATGCCTCTCAACATCATCGAGTGTGCCAAAAGAATCCTCCAACATTTGGAGCATTTCATTTGGCTGAGCTGTCTCAAACCTATGACTAAACTCATAACTCATCATAGCCAGCATAATGCAGCACACCATAGTTCAATCACTGAGCCACATCTGATAAGTGTCTCTAACTGTTCCACGTGCATTGGCAGTTGGCTCCTCAGGTGCAGGATCCATCAGCACATGTAGGATCCATTCATGCTCTAGGATAATCTTCAACTTTTGGTACCAGCTATCGAAGTTGGATCCCACCAACTAATCATTGTCCAACAATGATCGGAGCGATAGGAAAGTGGCCATATCTGCACAAAGGAAAACCAATACCTAATTAATAATTAATTCATTAAATCTAAAGATTTAGACTTTAATCAAAAGATTTCTTCCACTATTTTATTCAAATTGATAGCCTCTACCTCTAATTTGAGGAATTACCATAATTTCTTAGTGGATGCTAGAATCCACATAGACTGCACATGAGTCCAACTTTGGTTGGCCAACCCATGTACATCTAAGGATAGGTTCATAACCAATTATTTTTCTAAATAATTTTTAATAATTAAATTTTATCCCAGCCCCAGATCAGTTGGCTTTGGCCTTCTCAGAAAAGAGTCCAGTTAGGTCCAACCATTAATATGACCATACTTAGCCCATCTAACTAATGAATGATCAGGCCTAACTTTGGTTGGCCCACCTGACCACCATTTAGAAAGATGTATTAAAGAGGTCATATAATGAATGATAATTCCATCAATCGATAAGCACTAGGCCTTTGTGCCTCCAATGATTGTCCAACTGATGGACCCATTATCATTCACTTTAATAGGAGGCTATGATCCAGTTATCATATAACTATTTCATTTTGGGGATCTAATAATTTTAGAAAATTTATTTATAGAAGTAAGTAGGTTAGATTAACTAGCTTATCTTGATCATCCCACTGGCTTTACCAAGTCTTCTTAAGGGAGACCACAAACAAGCTGATCTAGGAGCACCTAAATTAGTTACACTAATTTACCTAGCTGACATGGGTCAGCTTGAATAGTCAAGTGATTCAGTCAAAATATAATCTCACCAAAAGGCTAGGTAAGTTCAATCAATGGGAGGGTCTGCCAAAGCTTGCCTTAGACACCATCAGAAATGGCCAGGTAAGTAGGCTACCAATTAAAAACCATCATCTAGTTTACCTTAGACACCAACTGGTTTAATTAATTTCAATTAGATCAACCTAACAGTTTGTGCTAGATCGTGTAGCCAAGAATCAAGTCCATCTTGGGTCTTGTTAAAGCTATGGACTTGACCAACTATAACTATTATAATTGATTTAGAGAATCCTTGCCCTAATCTAAGACAACAATTGATTAGATTTAGTCAATTCTCTAATTAAGTCCATTCTTTAATCTAACCTTAGCTCTAACCCAATTAATGGACCTAAACCCCACTAACCCATTTAACCCAATGTGTTATGATTTGTGTCTTAGGAACGTCAATTCACAATCCTAGATCTTAATCAATCAACTTCTTAATTCTTAATTAAGTTTTGGACTTATGGTTGGGGTTTGGCTTTTTGAAAATGATTTTCATATTTGTAAAAAATTTTTACAATATGGTTCTATCAACCAAGTTGCATGTTTAATTCATAATCAATATGCAAGTAAAATAAACATAAAACTACTTTAGATCTAACATAAATAGGTTCATGTAGTTGAAACAATTTCAATAATAATCAATCATATATCTCCCTAGATCAAATATAACACACTTATGATGATTGAAATTAGATTAAAATATTTTTAATTAGATCATAAAATCTCTTAGATCTAATCTAAAAATTTATGATCAATATTTTAGATCAGCACGTACTAGGACTACCTATTCACTGTAAGGGGTAAATCTTATAGTAGGATAATCTTATGGCAGTCCGTGTAATCTAAAATATTTTATTTTTAGATCTAAAATTATTTTAAATCTATTAAATCATAAATAAAATTAGATCAAGTCTAATAAATTTATGATTAGAGTCAGATCATTATGAACTAGGACAACCTTTTCACTGTAAGGGGTAAACCTTATAGCAGGACAACCTTATGACAGTTCGTGAGATCTAAATTTTTTTTTTAATTTTAGATTTAATAATTAGATTATAAATTATATCAATCTATGAAATAATTTAAACATGCACAAAAATCATGTAACAACAATCTTGCTCTAATACCAATTGAAGGAACCAGATCTAGGATTTCATGGGTTGATCTTGAAACTTTTTCAAGACCATATAGTAGAGGACTTAAATAAATTAAATATTTATTTAAATAAATATGTAAACACCTAGATCTTAGATCTTTTACATGATCAAGGTATGATATTAAATCAAAAATTAAAATCAAACAAGAAAGAAAATATTGATCAAATCATCCTAGATCTATTGAACATCAAATGCAGGTATGAAGTTAATGGATCAGATCTATTACTTGAGCAAGTTAGATATTCTAAGTTACTGATCTAGACTTGAGGATGAAGTCATGAGCCGCACATGCATCTGACCTCTAGGAGTCGTCCACACGAGCCCACGAACACAATCAAAGATCCTGATGCAGGAAATCAATACAATATTCTAGCACTGTGTTGATCTCTCTTCGATGGTTGATCCGATGCTTTCTTCTTTGAAACTTAGACACTCCAAAATACTAGAAGAAAAGAGAAAGATTTGTGATGCTGAGACACCTCTCAAAAGCTCACAAAAAGGAAGTGATCTAGAACAAAAACCTTAGAAGAAGACCCTCTTTTTCTTCTTTATTCTTTTTCTAGACATCTTGATTTATGTTTTCAATATCTCCATGACTTAGATGAATTTTTCACTAATTTTTCTACACCAAAGAGGCCTTTAAAATGTCTGCAATCCACAAAAATTTCAACCAAAAATTCTCTTTTAATGAGATATGTAGAGTCCAAGTTAGATCAAAAACATAGACTAGAAAGGACCAAATAAGGGAGTGCACAAAAATGTCCTCTTTTACCATGAAAATCGAAGAAAATAAGGATGGATGGGTCAACACACTTATGGGAAGAGTTTTGGTTAACAAGGATTCTATCTCATAGAATCCTTAAGCAAAACTATTTCCCCTTTTGACTTGGTCTTCCAACAAACTTCCATATGAGAAAAAGGAAGAGAGAAGGATGGCATGAGATTGCTTAGGGCATGGAGATTATTCATATAAAAATATAAAAAGAAAAGGATGGGGTGTGAAGATTAGGTGGCGCAAGGAATTGGGAGTCCTAGTCACACTAGGACTCCTATTTTGACTTGATCAAATAAGGTCTTTTAACAAAATAAAAATAAGAGTAAATCAACTCAATTAAATAAGATCCTAATCCATTTAAGAATTTAATTAAATTAGATTAAATTAGATTTAATTCTAATTTAATTTTTTAATTAAATTAAAAAATTAGATTGACCCGAGTCCTAATTAGACTAGGACTAGCTCTTCCATGCACTTGACTTATCCAATAAGCCAATTGGACTTGATCTAATCAAATCCAAACTAAATATAATTAAATTATATTTAATTAAACTTAATCTCAATCCTCTGACTTAATCAAATTAAGCTAATTAGTAATCAAATTGCTAATCGATCCTCCTGCAATACTTGCACTAAGTCAAACATCAATTATATTGATTATTTAATCCTAAAATGATTCTAAATTGTCAATCAACTATCCAATCGGAATGCGAACTCTAATGTGTATGATCTCATAGATCCGAATCTAAGTTGATAGCATAAGAATAAATTTTTATACCAATCGAAGAGACCATCTAGCAATGATACCCGACGGTCGGAGAGGTCGAATGGTGTAGAACACCATCCTTAGAATCCATGCGAATATAGTTTCCATATAATTTATCACTTTGATCATAATGCTCATAGGACACCTGAGAGTTCAACTGTCAACTCTAATCAGGTTGTCCATGTTGTATTTCAAAATATCAAATCCATCAGTTGGATTATGCTGGCCAAGGTTTTGCTATATTAAAATATTGTGATACATTCTTCTCCAACTCTTAGAGTGGTCAATTCCATCTTGATCACACTCCAACTTTGCAAGTACTTGACTATGCCCAGAAGCCTTTCATTATTGAATTAAAAATTTAGTTAGTCCAATACCAAAGCATAGTGAGTTGGTTGCAAGTCACTAAGGTGATCTCAAGTCTATGGGATATTTATACCTATATCCCATCAAAGACATTCTCGATAATAGAATGCTCTAAAGTTGGTCACATTCAATGATGATGTACCTATACATCTCACCTGTATACCATACCACTATCTCCACACTCCTTAGTTAAGAAGACAACCAACTTATACGGCATATAGGGACCTATGCTCGATAGATGCTGTCATCCAAATTAACAACCTATCAATTGGTCGTGAACAAATTTAAGGACTAATTGATAAATCCCCTCTTTATCAAAACTAAATAGTTCTAAAGACTTCATCACAATAATGGAGTTCATTAGAAGATATAAATTTATGATGAAAAAAAGATGCTAAAATATTTTTTATTAATTAATAAATTAATTATAATATCTCAATCATCAAGAGGCTGATGATTGGCTTTGGGACATAATTCGCAACATATATTAGGTTAGCCAAGGGAGTTTTTGGTCGAGCCTAATGGCTATGTATAAATACATAAGTTATGTTAGAATTTTAAAGGCTGAAAATCAATACAAACCTTTTCTCCCTCAATTCTCTCTTCTTCTCTTCTCATTAGAGTTGCCCCCTCAGGATTCTTGAAGAAGCCCTAAAGAAAGGGGCATCTCCCTCAAGCCCAAGGAGGGAGGTGCCCCATCATAGATCCAGGTCAAGGATCAGTGGTTTGTTGCCCATAGAGAACGTCACAGGTTCCTTCATGTCTAAACTAAAGATTAGGAGCTTCTGCAACATGGTATCGATGCTTGTGATATCAAGGATGATTGGCATATGAGCGATATCATGTGTCTACAATTTAGTATCAGAGCTAGGTGATGCCTGAGATGTTGTGGATGATAATACACTAGTTTTTACATCCAGTGATACTGATCACAAGATCTGCAAGCTACAAAGATCCATATATGAACTTAAGCAAGCATCTCAGAGTTGAAATGCTCATTTCAATGATGTAATCAAATTATTTGGATTCATCAAGAACGAAGAGGAGTCCTGTGTTTTCAAAAAGATCAATGGGAGTGCTGTTGTTTTTCTCGTACTATACGTGGATGATATTCTCCTAATTGGGAATGATATTCCCATGTCGACTATAGTCAGAATGTGGTTGTCTAAAGAATTCTTCATTAAAGATCTAGGAGAGGCATCCTTTATTATAGGAATTAAGGTCTATAGAGATGAACCAAATAGGATGTTTGGTCTCTCATAGAAGATGTACATAAAGGAGGTGCTAAAGAGGTTTAGTATGGAAAACTCCAAGAGAGGATTGGTGCCCTTCAGACATGGCATTCATCTCTCCAAGAAGATGTATCCCAATACACCTGAGCAGATTAAACACATGAGCAAGATCCCTTATGCTTCAGCAATAGGAAGCCTCATGTATGCCATGCTATGTGAAGAGCACTAGACTTCTGTGAAATTTATCCTTAAGTACTTGAGAAGGACTAAGGATAAGTTTCTAGTCTTTGGTAATGGAGAACTCCAATTTCAGAGGTATACAGATTTGGATTTTATGTTCAATATAGATGATAAAAAATCAATATCTAGAAGTCTGTTTGTGTGCAATGGTGGTGTTGTTAGCTGGAATAGTTTCAAGCAGACTATGATAGCAAATTCCACCATGGAAGTAGAGTACATCGCTACGTCGAAAGTTGCAAGAAAGGTATTTTGGAATAAAAAGTTCATCGCAGAGCTCGAATTGATGCCATCAGATGTTATCCCTCTATACTGCGACAACAAAGGCACCATAGCCCTAGCTAAGGAGCTAAGGTCTCACTAGAAATCTATGCATATCGAGCGGCGATACCACCTCATCCATGATTACCTCGAGAAGGGATACGTCGAGGTCAAAAGAGTCGACACTGCAGATAATGCCGTTGTCCCACTAACAAAGCCATTAAGCCAACAGAAGATTGAAGCCCACCTTAAGAAAATAGGACTTAGATTTGTAGTCAATTGGCTTTAGGTCAAGTTAGAGTTTATTAGATATGTGCTCTAGAAGCCAGATTGACTGTCACTTATAATACACTTCTAAGAAAAATTTTATAATTTTAACTATAAATTAATAAATAGATTATTTTTTATCATAGCATGTATTTAAAAGTTTTTATGATACATTCTTTGAGTTAATGATAATAACAATTCATATTTTCAAGTATTAAAAATTTAAGACATGAATTTTCATAATTAACTCATAAACTACTCCCGATCGTAGCATCATCACGAGGATGATGATCGATCCGAAAGATTGGTGTATGATCGCTTTCCTAGGATAGACATGTTTTAAGTCTATGGTGTGGTGATATCAAAATGAGAGTATAAGTACTCGTTAGAGAATGAGGACACTGAGCGTGACCACCTCGAGTAGTCATAAGAAAGTCTACCTTCTCATCGATAACTGACTCGATGCTGCAGTGGTGTGTCTGATTCTTTTACTTGAGGTACATCGATAGTTCACCTTGAAGGTGTTATAGTTTGACTACACCATAACTCGATCTCCTAGTCATTCAAAATCCTGAGGTGTATGTCGGCTATAGCATGTTCATTGTAGGAATTGGATTGCACTAATAGGGGATCTATCTATCTCGGTAGATGAGGAGTAGCCCTATGATAATCATGAGATTGAGTTCATAAGCCCTTGGCCATGGTAGTGTGAAGATGATAGAAAGAGTTTCTATTAGAGTTTCACACTGGACTCAAGTCGAATGATTAATTCATATGACGGACATTGGGTTTGACAAGTTTACCTTAACCCTAATCCTATCGGAGATCAAGATAGAGGAATCCAATCACACAAGTAACTATACCAAGAGGTTCACTTTCAGTTTTGATGGGTTTTCACCATATATTGTTAGATATCACTGGTGGATTTTGGGAGCAATTAGGATGAATTTGATGATCAATCATTCTAATTGTATGAATCAGAAAAGTTTTGATCCATCGAAAGGTATTTTGATGATGTCGATGATGGAGATCATGACATGTTTCATTACCATACAAAATTGAATCTAACTAGATCACACAAAAAAGGGTTTGAGTCTGGATGTCATCAATTGAGCTAAGTCAGTTTGATTGATTTGGATTAGATCCAATCAGGTTCAAGGTAATTATGCTAGCAAATGATTAAGCTTGACTTTCTCCTTCTAAAATCTTTCTGATTCATTGCAATCGAGTCAAATTTGATTTGACTTATTCTTATATTTTGAATGAATTTATTTTCATCTAAATGGAATAAGTCTAGATCAGATTAATTATAGAAATTAAATTTATTCATAGTCAAATTGGACTAGGGTCAAAAGTTGACCTATTTGAGAGAACTGAGGGTCACCTAATTAGATGCTTCTAAAAAATTTTTTAAAATTTTTTTTTATTTAATTATTGGATATATGATAGAGAATGAGTTATTCATTTGGTGTACCAAATTTCATGATTTTTTGAGGTATCTAGACTAAGTTATGATAGAGTTTGATTTGGATCACACTCTTGAGGGAAGAGTTCTAGGCATAATGGACTCTTCATTATCTACTCATGCCGACACCTTTTTGAATCATTTTTGGCAAAAACAATAGATGAGATCTGATGGTTTTTCATGGAGAATAAGTTCTAGAGTCCTATTAATAAAATAAATGAGTTATTTTGATCAAAAGGGACTCTAAGTAGGCATTGGACATAAAAGCCTTTCTCACGTCAAAGTGCATTCAATGTAAGAAGTAATTTTCCATGCCCAAAGTCTATCATCCCTGATACCCCACACCTTCTCTATCCTCTCTCTTCTTCTCTTCTACAAGCCTAAAAAGTTAGGCATAAATCTAAGAAGAAGGTCCAAGGTTTTTGGCATAATATTTAGGATCTACGCGATGGTGTTCGTGTGATGGACGGGTTGCCTTCAAAAATAGTTTTGAAGGTTCTTCGGATTAGATCCAGATCTAATTTTTGGAGAAAATGTTCATAAGGAGAAAATGTTTAGATCATGCTCAAGTGGATATTGGTAGTGGCCAGGCACGTATGTGGGTTCTTCCAGAACCTTCAGAATCAACAGGATCATTACAGGATAATTAGATTACCCAATCAGGTACTTTAAATTAAATCTGATTTAATTTTAAATTTTAACTTTTAATATCAGATGACTAAGACTAGATTTGAGAACTCTTAGATCTAATCAGATCATTTAAAAATTTTTAGAAAAATTCTCCTCAGATCTGATCAGATCTTCACGATCCTACGGTGGAAAATAGTGTTTTTCCTTTACTAGAATCACCCAGTCCATTTAATGAGAATGGACAAACTAATGTGATGATGGAATCAATAGAGACTTCCTAAGAATCACAAATGGACAATATATCAGAGAAAGCTTTACCCACGGATCTTTACTAGGATCCGATGAATCCCTATATGGCTCCTTATGAGATGGACGATTTTGATGATGATGGGTATAATACAGAAGTTAATGATCAGGTAGATATACCTTATCTTAAAACCACCCTAATATGGATTGAAAAACTTGAGCCACCACCGAGCCCACCAATATCTCTCTTGTTAGAACCACCAATTGATCCAAAATTGAAGCCACTTCTTGATGATCCTGCAGACACACTATCAGTGATACCTATCTAGGAGGACCAACTAATGGGTGTTCTATAATCACATAAAGAAGCTATCGGATGGGATATTGTTGATAAAAGGAATAATAATTTTAAAATTAATTTTTTTATATTTAACACTACTTTTGAGGACTATCTATAAAATTTATCTATAATATTAAAATGATGTGTGGAGGTAAATTTGAAATTAATTTTAAAAAAATGCCATACTTTAGATCAGGAAGAGTTGACACCAAGACTTGTTAGATGTGAGAAACATAGTGGGGTAGATCAAGTTATAGTGGAATTAATTTCTAAATCACCACTTTCAATTTTGGCCCGACAAAATCAATCTCTTCTTAATCATAAGAACTATAATAATTTTAAACTTTGGTATAACATGCTTGCTCAAAATACTTTGTTAGTCAAGGCCATACTTAACTATCATAAAGCATACCATGAACATTTTTCTGCCATGTTGACTAGACCTTCTGATTGACCATATCTTTTTGAAATCCTGAAGGATGTACTAAAATTGATTATACCTAAAACTTCTTCATAGGGTCTAGCTGAAGGTGTTAAACTTAGCGCTTATTAGGAGACAATCCAGTTTTTTCTTTCACATCTAGATTTTCATCTTGTTTTTAGTTTACCTTTCTTTCAAGATTAAGTTAGGGGGAAACTATAAATCCATGCTGAACAAAGAATAATTAAAGCCCAGGCCAAGATCAAAGAATTAAATTAAATCAGGTGAATTCTTTTCTTGTTATTTTTATCATTTATCACACACTATTTTCTTTCCACCAAGGAGGACAATGAAAATTAAGTTGTGGGGAAGGATAAATAATTTTTTTATAATCCTTAAGTATGGTAATATTTAGTCTTATGTACCTGATTTTATGTTGATTTAAAATTTTTTAGGCATTTTAATTGATGATTGATTTATGATGTAGAGAATTTTTGAAATACTAAGGATTCAATTATTAAGAAAATCTAATAAATGATCAGGTTTAGAATAGAATAAATTTTTGAGTAACTCTAAAACCTTCTTTTAGCCTATATTCAATAAAGAATCTACTTTATATAGGTATGAGTGAAAAAAATGAATGATGGTGAAAAAAAATTTTGAAAAAAAAAGAGAGAGAAATAAAAAGTATGTTCTAAATATTGGTCTTCCATCGAGTAATCAGATCTCATTACCTAAGTAAGCAATGCTATTCACGTAAAAAAATAAGCAATATGAAGAAGCTTGTTATATAGTTAGTTTTAACATGTAGCCTATTTGACTCGAGTTAGTAAGCCCAAGGGGTATTCCATACCTAATATCCTAAAGCCAACTAGTTTGGGAGTCATTGGTCCAAAGCTTGCTACAAGGGTCAGATAGAAAGCTTAAGAGATTAAAATATTGAACTAGCTCAAAAAAAAAAAATCTAGTCCATATAAAAGATAGAGGATTTAAAAAATAAAGATGAAAAATTAGTCAAAAAAAAGCTCTAAATTTTATGTTCTTCACTTAACTATTACTTGGGATGGAATTAATAATCCAATGATGTATTTCTTAAATCTCTAACTAAGTATCAACTAACTTTAGGATGATCTGAAGAAACTTTCATAACTTATCGAGTTGGTACATACTTCTAATTTTTTTCTTTTTACTCGAGGATGAATAAAACTCAAGTTGGGGGATGTGATAATTATCATAATTTAATAAATAAAAAACTAAAATATATAATACTTATTATTTATTTAAAAAAATTAATATTTTTTAATATTTTATAGGAAAGGAACTCAACAAAATGAAGAGCTTGATTTATGGGTTCAAATAGATCAAATATCATGTGAATCGAAGCTAAATTGGAATTATTGTGGAAGCCAAAAATTAAAAAAAAATTAATCAATTGAACCGGCTAGTCCAGTAAAACCAGCCATGGCCCGATTCGCTAGAGCCCAGCGCATAGCAGCTCCCCTTCACCATGACGTCAGGCAGACGCCAGCCAACCGCCCGATCATCGGTGGACTAGTGGCCAACTCAATAGACCTAGACCCTTAAAGGGTTCAGGAAAATTAATCACAATGCATGGTGTTTGCAGGGGCGGTATGGTGCTATTGAATAGTGTGGTGCAATCCCAAGTTTGATCCAGCGGACTAGAATAGTTCTCAACCTGATAAGGATGCCTTCAACCTTTTTTTATGCACCATCCGACGGTCACAATCCCATCCAAGAGCGATCGGATGGCAGAGACAAGTTTCGGGCATTGATCGAGCACCAGGCGATGGATTTTGATAGGATCTGAGCCTTTGATCAGCAATCTGATGGCCAAAATTTCATCAGCTTCAAATAATTGAAGCCAAACTTGGATTAGACTCTAGCAAGGACTCACAAACTTCTTGCATCCCTATTTAAAGCTCTATTACATCAGGAACTCAATAGAGAGCTCCCTTTAGGGGAAATTAGCACTCCAAGCCCTCCTCCAAACCTCTTTCTCTCTTCCTTCTCTTCTGCTCTTCTATCTTTTTCCTTTCTTCTTTTCTTCTTTGTTTTCCTTTTATTTTTTTATTTGAGAGATTTGAAGCTGCCGAAAGCTACATGGATCAAGATTATGTATGGCTAATGGTCTCGTGTCTAGAAGAGTCAGAAAAGTCCTTCGATCTTGAGAGTTTATAATTTGAACCTTGTCTTTCTTTTTATTAGATAATAAAATTTCTTCATCTTTTACATGCCTTTCTTATTTATGCTCTAATATTAAAATTTCTATAATTTATAGCTAAAGAGATAGATTATAATCATGGAAAGATACGATCTGTACTCATGTTAGAATAAACTATAAGATTTATATTTTTAATATTTATTTTTTTATAATTTATATCTAAGAAGATAGATCATGATTATAGATAGGTATGATCTATGCTTAGTCTAGGATAAATTATAGAAATTAAATCAGAATTATGTTTATTGATTGCATGACCTAAATAGTCTATGTCTATGAGATGGGTCATGATCGTGTTAGATATGGTCCATGCTCGGTAGAATAGGTTATGTTAGAATCAGATCAAGAAACCATATATCTAATAAGATTACATGTTAATAATAGGAAGATTGCATGAATCAATTACAAACTTAAATATTGAAAGATGAAACTAAAATCCTAGATAATTTTTTCTCTTTAATTAATTTAAAAAATCCTAATTAATTAAGTATTTACTTTCTCTTACTTTAATTTGCTAAAATCTTAATTGATTCTCTTTAATCTATTTTCTTAAATTTTTACTTACTAAATTAATTTATTTTTTTTAAATTGAACAAAACTTAGCCTTCAATCCCCAAGAAAATCGATATCCAACTCACCATTGTTCTAATTAGTAGGAAGATCGATTTAAATTATTATTTGATGCTCTAACGATAAGCAATCAGGGATTAGGGCAATGCTTGAAAGGGCAAAGGGCACATGGGCGAACGAACTCTATCATGTACTCTGAGCATATAGAACCACTTAGAGACTACTAACTAGGGACACCTCATTTGCCCTATCATTTGGAACTAAAGTAGTGATACCAGATGAACTCAAACTTCTCTCGGCATGAGTAGAAGGTGTCAATGAACAAAATAATTCATAAGATCCCAGGATAAATCTTTATTTATTAGAGAAAAAGCACGAGAAGGCCCAAATTTGGATGGTAGCTTACAGGCAGAAAGTGGCCTGGTATTACAATTCCAAAGTTAGGAGCAAAATATTCAAGATTGGAGATTTGGTGCTACGACGAGCAGACATCTCACATCCATAAAATCAAGGAAAGCTCGTCCCAAACTAGGATGCTCCTTATAAGGTCGTGGAAATCGTCCAACCATGAAGTTATTATCTGAAGGAGCTCGGAGGGGGTATAATCTCACGATCATGGAATTTAAAATTTTTTTGAATGTATTATCAATAAACTCCATTAATAAAATTTCTTTATCTTAACATCTTTTTCTTTGTGTAGATTTGATGATGGTTGGAAATTATTCAATTGAACTTCATTTCTAAATGAACTGAAGGCCTCTGGTTCTTAAATAGGAGGTTAATCTCTTCTTAATGGGGGTGAAGGCCCCTGATTCTTAAATAAGAGGTAACGAGAAAAGGCCCTATCAATGGCCCATTTGTGTCCTGATAATCTTGTTAGGAATAGGAGGTGAACCTTGTCCTAATAAGGATAATAACCAACCATATCAAGAATGGGCGATGGATTCTGTTTTGATGTTGATGATGATCCTTACGAGGAATTGAAGGCCTTCAATTCTTAAACAGGAGGTTAACCACATCTTAACAAGGATTAAGGCCTACGATTCTAAAATAGGAGGTAACAGAGGGAGGCCCTCTCAATGGTCCTTTTATGTCCTAGCAATCTTATTATGAATAGGAGGTAAATCTTGTCCGAATAAGGATAATAGCCAACCACGTCAAAATAGGAGGTGGACCTCATCCTAATAAGGATGAAGACCCTTACGAGGGATTGAAGGTCTCTGGTTCTTAAATGGAAGGTTAACCTCATCTTAGCAAGGGTAAAGGCCTTTGGTTCTTAAATAGGAGGTTACGGGGAGAGGCCCTCATAATGGCACTTTTATGTCCCGACAATCTTATTAGAAACAAAAGGTGAACCTTATCCTTATAAGAGTAATAGCCAACCACACCAAGAACAGAAGGTGGACCTCATTCTGATGTGGATGAAGACCTCTATGAGGGATTGAAGGCCTTTGGTTCTTTTAACCAAAGGTTAATCTCATTTTAACAAGGGTGAAGGCCTCCAGTTCTTAAACAGGAGGTAATAGAGAGAGACCCTCTCAACGATCCTTTTGCACCTAGCAACCTTATTAGAAATAGAGAATGAATCTCATCCTAACAATGATAATAGCCAACCACATCAGGAATAAGAGGACCTCATTTTGATATAGATGAAGACCCTTACAAGAGATTGAAGGACCTTGGTTCTTAAATATGGGGCTAACCTCATCTTATCGAGGGTGAAGGCTTTTGATTCTTAAATAGGAGGTAGTGGAGAGAGGTCCTCTCAATGATCTTTTCATGCCCTTGCAATCTTGTTAGGAACAGGAGGTGAATCTTATCCTAATAAGGATAATAGTCAACTATATCAGGAATAGGAGGAGGACCTCGTCCTAATATAGATGAAGACCCTTTTGAGGGATTGAAGGCCTCCGATTCTTAAACAAGAGGTTAGCCTCATCTTAATGAGGGTGAAGGCCTTTGATTTTTAAATAGAACGTGATGGGGAGAGGCCCTCTCAATGATCTTTTTATGCCTAGGCAATCTTGTTAGAAATACAAGGTAAATCTCATCCTAGCAAAGATAATAGCCAACCACGTCAAGAATAGGAGGTGGACCTCATCCTGATTTGGATGAAGATCCTTATGAAAGATTGAAGGCCTACAGTTCCTAAATAGGAGGTTAACCTCATCTTAGTGAGGATGAAGATCTCTGGTTCTTAAACAGGAGGTAACGGAGAGAGGCCCTCTCAATGACCCTTTTATGCCCTGGCTATTTTATTAGGAATAAAAGGTGAACCTTGTTCTAACAAGGATAATAGGCAACCACATTAAGAATAGAAGGTGGACCTCATCCTAACATGGATGAAGACCCTTATGAGGGATTGAAGATCTCTAGTTCTTAAATAGAAAGTTAACCTCATCTTAATGAGAGTTAAGGGCTCCAGTTTTTATAAGAAGGTAATGAGAAGAGGCCCTCTCAATGGCCCTTTTGTGTCCCGATAATCTTATTAGGAATAGGAGGTGAATCTCATCCTAATAAAGATAGTAGCCAACCATATCAAGAATAGGAGGTGGACCTCATCTTAATATGGATGAAGATCCTTATGAGAGATTGAAGGCCTCTGATTCCTAAACAGGTGGTTAACCTAGTCTTTACAAGGATGAAGTTCTCTGGTTCTTAAACATGAGATAACGAAAAAAGGCCCTCTCAATGGCCCTTTTGTACCTCGGCAGTCTTGTTAGGAGCAGGAGGTGAACCTTGTACTAATAAGGATAATAGCCAACCATATCAAGAACAAGAGGTGGACCTCATCCTGCTATGGATGAAGATCCTTACGAGGGATTGAAGGCCTCCAGTTCTTAAATGAGAGGTAAATTTCATCTTATTGATGATGAAGGTTTCTGGTTCTTAAATAGGAGGTAACAAGAAGAGGCCCTCCTAATGGTCCTTTAGTGCCCCAGCAATCTTGTTAGTGTAAGAAAAACTAGGTTCTTTCGCCATAGGATCGATATGATCTTATCAGACCTACAACAAAATATCAAAAATTTTTCTATAAATTTTAATTAATTCTAAATATTTTTGGATCTGATCCTAATGATCTGATATTAAAATCTAAAATTAAAATTAAACTAGGAATAACCATTGTTACCTTTTAGGGTAAACCATTACTCTAATGATGATCTGCTGAAGCCTAAGGTCCCGAAGCTAGCCATGCACGTGCCTAGCCTCTACCAGAGTCCACTCGGGCTGGTTCTGGATGCCATCTTCTTTTAGATCTGATCTCAAAAGATCAAATCAAATCTGGGTCTATGAAGCCTTTAAACAAATCTTCAAAGGTAGCACCTTGTCCCTTGATGTAGAGATTCTGTCTTCGATCTTTGCTTCAACTTTCCTCAACACTTGATTGCAGAACCTTCACCCAATCTAGTATGGGCATGGAGAAGAGAGAGAGGAGTAGTATGGGAGGCATGGAGATGGGTTTGGTGGCAGCACTTTGGCATGGGAGATCAAAGCATGCAAATCCTAGGGCGTGGGGTCTTTAAATAGACTCCTACGCCAACTTCAGTGTCCCAATGCATGAAACAACTAGCTTGCTTGATCATTATAAACTCTAGGCCTGATCTCCATGCGTAATACCAAATCTCATCTAATTTTTGTTGCCTAAAATAACTCCTCAAATGTGCATTAAATAAAAATAGGGAGAGGGTGGCGCAAGCAACAAATCTCTAGAGTCTTTGATCTCATCAAGACATTTTGACCTGGTCAAATCTAATTTGATTGGGTCAATTCCCTTATCCATATGGGGTGCATGCCTAGGAGAACATGCACCCTCTCCTCTCTCATATAAACACCTAGGGACTCATGCCCCTAGAAAATCTTTAGGGGGTGCATGCCCCCTATCCCTTCTTTCCTGCATTTGGGTCAACCTTTGACCCTTATCCTGAAAGTTCCTGGAATTAGCAAGTCTTATTGTATTCCCATCCGATGGATTAGGACAAGCCAAGACTAGGTTAGGATAATATTTTTCTAACCTGGACAAGTTCTAGTCAGACTAGGATAGGGTTCCTAGGTGAGCTAAATCCAATTTGATTTGAACAAAATGACTACAGAAGGAGAATGTTAGGCTCATCGTGTGCTAGCATGATTTCCTTCAACTTAATTAGATCTAATCCAAATCAATCAAACTGAGTTAGTTTAATTGATGACATCCAAACCTAAACCATTGTTTGTGTGATCTAGTTAGATTCAGTTTTGTATGGTAATGAGACATGTCGCGATATCTATCATCGACATTATCGAAACACCTTTTGATGGACCAGAACTCTTCCAATTCATCCAATTAGAATGATTAATCGTCAAGACTATTCTAATTGATCCCAAAATCCATCAATGATACCTAATAGAATATGGTGGCAATCCAACAGAACCAAATGTGAACCTCTCAGTGTAGCTATATTTATGATTGGTGAAGAAAACAGATCTAGGATTTCATGATCAGATTTTAAAACATTTTCAACAACATGCAGTGGAAGAGATAAACTAAACATATTAATTCATAATAAAACATGAAATATCTCTAGATCTAGGATCCTATCACATGATTTAAGCATGCTATTAAATCTAAAAATAAAAACAAGAAAGGATGACGTTGATCAAATCAACATCAAAGCAATACTAGATCAAATCTAGATAAGGGAAAGGAGATTGTATCACCTTTATCTTTGCAAGTTAAATTTTTTAACTTACTGATTTGAGGCTGAGGTCATTGCTCCAAGCTGCACATGTGTCCAACCTCTATAGGTTATCCACACAAGGCCTCAATGCAAGATCCAAAGTTTGATGATAGGAAATTAGTATAGAATGCTAGTACTGTGCTGATCCTTCTTTGATAGATGATCTGGATCCTCTTTCTTCAAATCATGGATCCACTAATAATTTGAAAATGAGAAACAGAATTTGGGAAGAGAAATACTTCTCTAAAATTTAGAAAATAAGAGGAAGAGGAAGATCAACAAAACCCTAGAAGAAGAACCCTTTCTTCTTCTTTGTTTCTCTCACCTAGACACCTTGATTGGTGTCTCTACAAAATCCCATGCCCAAAGCTTTTTGCACCCAGCACTTCCCACACCCTAATGGCTCTCTCTCTTAGGTCAATAATCTCTTAAAAGTTCAAGCCCAAAGTCCCCTTATATAGAGAGATAGGACAAACTCCTTATCTAGGTCAAATACCAAGCTAGGGTTGTCCAAAAATAACAAGACAAGGGACCAGCAACTCTTGGACACCCTCTCTTTTTTTCCAAACGTGGACTAATGATTTTTGCATACAAGGCCTCCCCAATTTCTCATGAAAATTTCAGAAAAAATCTGGGAAGGTTGGCAGCACAAAAGGAAGCTATTTTGCTTTCATAAAATTCTATCTCATAGAATTCAAAATCAAAACTTACTCCTTATTTGACTTGGTTCACAACATCCTTCCATGTAAGAAAGAAAGAGAGGGAGTTGGGGCATTTAAGGACTCTTGGGCATGAGGAGTTTCATGCCAAAAATAAAGAATGGCATGGGGAGGGATGTGGAGACCTATATGGCGTAAGGAGAGAAGTCCTAGTCACACTAGGACTTCTAAGTTGACTTGGTCCAACTTGATCTTTGAATCAAATTAAATCAAAATTAATTCAATCCAATTAGAATAGATCTTAATCCAACTAAGATTGTAATTAAATAAGATTAAATTAGATTTAATTTTAATTTAATTTTTAATTAAATTAGAAATTGGGTGCACGCAAGTCCCAATTAAATAGGGACTTGTTCTCCCTTGCAATTGGCTCATCCAGTAAACCAATTGGACTTGATCCAATCAAGTCCAAACCAAATTTAATTAAATCATATTTTATTAGACTTAATCTCAACCCTCTAGCTTAGTTAAATTAAGCCAATTAGCAATCTAATTGCTAATCGATCCTTCTACAATACTTGCACTAGGTCAAACATCAATCATATTAATGTTAGAAAATATGCAGGATTTCATGCATGAATTTCAAAATTTTTGGAAATATAATGCAGTGAAACATGTAGATTAAATCATTTAATCTATAAATGCATATAATCTAATTACGAAACCCTACATCTAAGACCTATAATATGTCATAATGCATTCTAAATCTAAAAATAAAAGAGTTTAGTGTTGATCAAATCAATATCCTAGATCTAAAACAATTCTAGATTTGAAACCTAGATCACATCTAGGTAAGAGAAAAGATCAAATCTCTTACCTTGCACGGGTTGAGAACTTTGTGGTTGATTTTTATTATTGCCTTTGAAGCTGCATATACGTCTGGCCTTTATAGGTGATCCACACGAGGCTGCAACAAAATCAAAAGTCCATCGAATGAAGATCCACTCGAAATGTTAGCTTCTCGTAGATCTCTCTAGATGATTAATCTAAATTTATTCTTTGGATCTCTTGGACATTCCAAGAGATGAAGAATAAGAGAAGGATTAGGAGAGAAATCCAACCTTTTGATCTCCCATAAATATGAAATAAAATATATAAGAAAAGACTCCTAAGAGAAGACATTTTTTTTCTTTTAGGACGTCAAGGACTGATGTCCTAAAAACATCATTATGCTAGGACAAAGAGAAGACCTTCTTCCCTAGGCTTTTCCCATTTTTCTAGATCTCATACACTTTGATCTTTTTCATAGAAAAATCATACAAAAATATAGAGAAGAAGGGTTATCAAAGAAACCTTAAGAGAAGACCATCTTCTCTTTTCCTTCTCACATCAGGACATGATCAGATCATGTCCAAAATTGATTTTCATGCCCCTACATCTTGGAGCACAGATTCCCATATCCTCATCCTCTCTCTTTTATATTTTTATCATGTGAAAATCATAAAAGAAATTTAAGAACATAAACCATGAAAGAAAATAATGAGAGAAGACATTTGCTCTTACCTATGTCTTCATATGAACTTTTCGTGTCTTAATGAAGACTTTTCTTGCAAGGATGTAGTTACCCATATTCCCCATGCCAAGACCTCTCTTTTTCTTCTTCTTTTTATGGTAAACCATGAGTTTTTGATGCCCTCCCGCTATCTAATAGGAGGTGCCACAAAATAAGGGAGACTAGGTCAAAATGACCTAGTCAAACAAGAAAGCAATGGGGCATCCAACTCTTGGACGTCCTTTTCCTTATTTTTCCTGCATGGAGACCAGGAAACCATGCACAAAGGAGAGGAAAAAGTGGTGACAAAAGGAAATTATGGCATGCAAAAAATTGGTGCAAGAAGGGAAGAGGAGTTTTGGTCAAGAGAGACTCTTTCAAAAGGAAACAAACTCAAACCACTTTCCAAAAGATATCAAATCAGATTTGATTCAAATAAAACTAGATATGGGGAAAGGAAAATCAATCTTAGGCATGAAAATCATAGAAAAAATCTAGAAATAAAATTAGTTAGGCATTGGAGATAATTTATGCATGGAAGGAAACAAGGAATCTTAGTCTAACTAGGATTGTCATGTATTGACTAGGTCAAACCAATTTTTTATCCAATTAAAATGAGATTAATGCAAGCCTAATTATGGATGATCTTAGTTCAACTAAAAATCTAATTAAGTTTGATTTAAACCATATTTAAATCTGATTTGAATCCTAACTTAATTAGAAATTAGGTGCACCCAAATTCTAGTCCATCTATGATTTACTTTTCTCTTGCAATTAGCTTATCCAATAAACTAATTAAACTTAATCCAATTAAGTTTAAACTAATTTTAATTAAATATAATTCAATTAAACTTGATCTTAGCTTAATTTTTTCAATCAAATTGAGCTAATTAGTAATCTAATTGCTAATCTATCCTCCTACAATACTTGCATTAGCTCAAACATCAATCGCATTGAATGTTTGACCTCAAAATGATTCTCAATCGTTGATTAACCATTTGATTAAGTTATAACCTCTAATGTATGTGACCCTATAGGTTCAAACCTAAGTCGGTAGCATAGGAATAAATTTCTGTATCAATCGAAGTAACCATCTAGCAATGGTTCCCGACATCCGGATAGGTCGAATGTATGCAAAGCAACATTCTTAGAATCCTAGCCCATGGTTACCATATAATTCATCTCTATGATCAATAATGCTCAAGACAACTTTGAGTATTCTATCAACACTCATACAAGTCATCTCTATTATGTCTCAAAATTTTACAAATTTAATGACTCCTCATGAGGATTATCCAGGCCTAGGTTTTACTAAATTGAAACACAATAAGACATTCTCTTCTTGAAGCTAATCAGGAGTGGTCAATCCCATCTTGACTCACACACTAACTTTACAAGTACTTGACAATACCTAGAAACCTTTCGAACCTATATTAGAAATACAAGCAGTTTGGCACCAAAGTACAGTGAGTTGCTTGCAAGTCACCATGGTGATCTCAGATCGGAGGGACACTTATATCCATTGATCTTAGCTTACTACTCATGATAGTAGAATGCTATATTGATCACATTCAATGCAGATGTACTCCTACATCTCACCTAGATGCCATACCAATGTCTCCACACCACTTGATTGTGAGGACAATCAATGCATATGGCATACAATGACCTACACTTGATAAGTTATTATGATTATTAATAACTTATCATTTGATTGTAAAAAATTTAAGAACTATCTGATAAATCATTCTTTATCGATTGCTTGTGGTTCTATGGACTTCATCATAATTTAGGAGTTTATTTAAGGAAGATAGAACTTCTATGATGAACCAGCCAAATAATTATTATTATTAGATAATTCATATACTAATTTCAATTATCTACTAAAGTAATTGGCTTTAGGACACATTTTCCAATAACTTTCATTTGAACTAAAGCCAATCAGAACGATATCAAATATCCTATCTTCTACTTGAGTTCGTAGAACTCCTTAGTTTTGAGGCCTTAGTAAATGGGTCAGTTTAGTTCTCCTTTTTCATCGATCTTCCAAAGATCGACATCACCTTGATCTAAAATTAAAGGTGATGGCAATGCAGAATACACTGATCCTTCGATTCTTTAGCCTGAGCTATGGCTCCAGTGCTATGATAGGACTGGACCATTGGCGGAAGGTGCCATTTCCAACCTGCTAATGAATCTCAACAACTACACAGCTTACATGACAGCATCATATGCCATGATGTACTCTACATCACTAACTGAATAGGCTATAATATCCTGCTTGAAACCTTTCTAGCAGATTGCTCCTACAATTAGGGTATAACCCGATATTTTCTTGTTGTCATCTTGTTCTGACTAAAATTAAAATATCCATATATTTTAAGTTAGTATTTCCATATTTGAGTTACTGGATCTTAGCATTTTCCAAATACTTAGGGATTGTCCATACAATCTTCCAGTGGTTCATACTTAGATCAAACTTGTATCTACTCACTACATTAGTGAGTATGCCATATCGAATTTTGAAGATGAAAAAAATTAGATGATGGCCAAACCTTTATTCCTTGCAATGCTGGAATACCATTCCCGATTAAGAAAATTTTATCCATAGACAACACAAGGAATAATACCATAGAATATTCTGCCCACTTACAAATGCAGGGTTTATCTTTGTTCATAATAAAGACATACGTTCAAAACATATGTTCCAAAATTGAGATAATAGCCAAATGGGCTTTACAGGTCTTTACCTTTCCATCTGTGCTACTATGATCCTTTTGAAAATCCATTCATACCCAATGGATTTTATCCCTTCACATGAATCATCTAGTGTCCATACAGTATTGATTTTCATGGACATCAATTTGGATTGTGTGACTCCAAGCGACTTCTCATAATTAGACCGCTGCTTTGCATCCCTATAGGTGATTGGATCCTTGTTGTTCTCATCAACCTCAATAGGATTGCCGTCTTGGACCCAGATATTGAAGTATCTACCTAGCTAACAAGGTACTTTACCAAATTTCCTTAAGAATGCCACTTGAATGGGCTTCTGGTTTGATTTGATCAAATCCAGTTCTGTTGGTTTACTAGATTATGTCGATTCTTTTCTACCAGTCAAACTTTTCTAAGTTTGACTTGACAGGCATCAATTCCTTCTCTAAGAAATTTCTTTCTAAATGGAATACCCTACTACTAATGAACATCTTATGTTCTTCAGCATGGTAGAATTATTAACCCTTAAACATCTATTGGACCAAGATCAAAGTTTATTTGTATGCAAACTTATGACATAAGCCGATCAATCCTAAACCCGAAGGTGAAAGAGTCTAGGTCTATGCCCAATCCATATCCCATATGAAGATTTATAATAGATTTACTTGGTATATATTTAGAGTAAAACTAGTAGCCATAAGAGCACAACCTTGAAATAGGCAGACAAGTAAATCCTATTATGGATTGAACCATGTCTAACAAAGTTTAACTTCTTCTTTTAGATATACCGAGTTCCAAAAAGAAATTCACTGAGAGAGAATCCTATTCTTTCCTAGATATGTCACAAACTCACTAGATAAGTATTCGCATCTTCGATCTAATCAAAGAGTTTCAATACCATTTTTAGTTTGTTCTCCAATTTCATTATTGAATCATTTGAACATTTCAAATGATTCAAGCTAGATGTACCCATGCCAAAATAGGTTATCTATAATGAAATATTAATATCTTCCTTTAGCACTCAAGTTCATAGGTCCATATACATCACTATGTATGAGACTTAAAACTATATCAACTTGTTCATCTTTTCTAATAAAAGGTGACTTTGTCATCTTCCCAAGAAGATAAAACTTATAGGTTATCAACAATTCACAATCATTAATATCGAGATTTTTCTCTCAAGCTAACCTATTTATCTTATTTTTGTCAAGATGTCTAAGCCTATAATGCCAAAGATAGACATCCATAACATAATCTAACTTTGATGTTTATTAAATGTGTACATTACACTTAATAGGCTATTTAAATGTTAAATATTATTTTTTTATTGACCATGTTTTATTATAATATTATTTATAATAATATCGTAATAATTTTTTTATTGATAAATGATAACCATCTATGACCAAAAGGCCAATAGAGATCACATTTATCATAAATGATAGACAATGATGATAGTCACTCAAAATGACATCTTTTAAAAATAAGCTTGACAATTCCTAAAGCTAGGATTGGAATAGGACTTCCATCCCTAATGTTCAGGTATCTCTCACCATTTTCAAACATTCCACTTTTCAATAGTCCTTGCAATAAATTGCATAAGAGCATCGGTATCTAATACCCAGGTAGTAGAATTACATAAAAAGAAATTTTAAGGCATTATCATATAACATCCTTAATGAGCAACTCATACTTCTTTCTTTTGTTCAGCCTATTATGGTCAAGAGAAGCAAGACAATTCTTCTTCCTATGATCCAGCTTCTAAACGGTAGAAGCACTATGCCTGATTTGGATCAATTTTGGACTAATTATTTTAACTGGGCTTAGAAGCCCCAATACGAACCAATTCATACTGCTGAATCAATTTTAACTTTCAATACTAATTATCAAAGTTGGATCCTATAAGTTATCACTATCTAACAACGATTGGAGTAATTAGGGTTTAGCCTTATTCTATGAGAAAAGAGAATATAGACCTAAGTATATGAATTATATTAAGCCTACAGATTTGAACTTTAGTCTTAAGGTTCTTCCACTATTTTATTCGAATTAATAGCCTCTACCTACAATTTGGGGAGTTACTTTAATTTTCTAGTAGATACTAGAATCCACATAGACTGCACATGAGCCCAACTTCGGTTGGCCAACCCATGTACATCTAAGGATAGGTTCATAACCAATTATTTTTCTAAATAATTTTTAGTAATTTAATTTTGTTCGAAAAACCTAATCAGTAGGCTTTGGCCTCAACTATAAGGATATGATTAGGTCCAACTATTAACATGACTATACTTGGTACATCTAACCAATGAATGATTAAGTCCAACTTTGGTTGGCCAACCTAACCATCATTAGGGAGACACTTTCAAGTTATCATATTATGAATGATAATTTCATTAGTCAATAAGCACTAGGCCTTTGGGACTCCAATGATTATTGAGTTAATGGATCCATTATCATTCAACTTAATAGAAGGCTATGACTTAGTTATCTCCATAACTTTGTCATTTTAAGAATCTAATAATTTTAGAAGATTTAAATTATTAATGATTTAAGGATAGAAAGAAAATGGACCAATTTGCTTCCACTGACTTCACCAAGTCAAATCCTCCCACTGACTTCTCAAGTCATCGACAAGAACTAGGATCAATTTTAATCCATGGGCACCCAGATCAGTCTCACTGAATAAAATTAGTATCATTAATTTTCTATGTGACATGGATTAGCTCGAATCAATGAGCAACCTAATCAAAATCTGATTAACAATATTGGCCCAGTAAGTGAGATCGATGGAAGGGTCTGCCAAGGCTTACCTTAGACATCATCAAAAATGGCCAAGTAAGTAGGCCACTAATTAAAATCCATCGATCGAGATGAAAAACTTATCTTAGATACCAATCAATTTATCAGTTTTGATTTGATTTGCCTAAAGACTCGGGCTCGATACTGAGATACAATCAGTATCCATTTGTTAGATGTATGGACTTTGATCAGCTACAACTATTGAAGTGAATATAAAAAAGATCTAATCCTAATTAACTATTATTAGATTTGATTAATTTCTTAATTAAGTCCTTATTTAATCTAAATCTAGGTCTAACCCAGTTAAAGACCTGATCAAAGCTGACCTATTATCCATTAACCCATATTTTATAAAATTATCTTAGGATCTTCAAATCACAAACCTAAATCCTAAACAATCACTTAATTCTTAATTAAGTTCAAAGCTTATAGGTTTAGATTTATGAAATCTTAGAACTAATTTTTGATTTGATCATTTGAAATATTTTTAAATTATAAATAGTTTACATTGAATTATATTCAATATGTGGTTTTAAATCTGATTTATTTTAATATTTTGATTATATCCTAGGATTTCAAATCTAGAATTTTGTAGAAGTTCTAAATTTAAATTTTACAAAATAAATATATCACATACATTCTAGATTCAAAGCAAAAGATATATATTGACATATGTAACAATAGGATCTAGATCTAAACATAAAACACATCATATGGATCAGATCATAAACTATTTAAAATTAAATTTAAAATTTAAAAATAAATTATAAATTATTTTAGATCTCATCTAATGTATTTATGTTTTAAGTTATTCACGTCAGTATATACTAGGACAATCTTTTCACTATAAAGTGTACACCTTATAGCAGGACAATCTTATAGCAGTATGTACAATCCGATATTATTTAGATCTAATCTAAATAATCTAAAGTTGATCTAATATTTATTTAATTTTAGATTTAAAATTAAAAAATTAAATCATAAATTTCTTAGATCTAATCTAACTAGTTCATGATTCACATTCAAATCAGCACATACTAGGACAATCTTTCCATTGTAAGGGGTTAACTTTACAACAAGACAACCTTATGGCAGTATGTACGATCTTTAATTAATTTAAATTTTTAGATTTATCCTCAAGCATATATGAACATGTTATAAAAGAACCTAGATGCTTTGATACCACTGTTAGAAAATATGCAGGGTTTCATGCATGAATTTTAAAACTTTTTTGAAATATAATGCAGCAGAACATATAGATTAAACCATTTAATCTATAAATGCATATAATATAATTACTAAACCCTACATCTAGGACCTATAATATATCATAATGCATTCTAAATCTAAAAATAAAAGAGTTTGGTATTAATCAAATCAGTATCCTAGATTTAGAATGATTCTAGATCTAAAACCTAGATCACATCTAGGTGAGAGAAGAGATCAAATCTCTTACCTTGCATGGGTTGAGAACTTTGCGATTGATTTTCATTATTTTTCTCGAAGCCACACACGTGTCTGGCCTTTACAGGTGATCCACATGAGGCTGCAATAAAATTAAAGATTCATCGAATGAAGATCTGCTCGAAGTGCTAGCTTCTCGCAGAACCCTCCAGATGGTTAATCTAAATTTATTCTTCGGATCTCTTAAACATTCTAAGAGATGAAGAATAAGAGGAGGATTAGAAGAGAAATCAAACATTTGGATCTTTCATAAATCTAAAATAAAATACATTAGAAAAGACTCCTGAGAGAAGATAAATCTTCTCATTTAGGACATCAATGACTATTATCCTGAAACCATCCTTATTCTAGGACAAAGGGAATACCTTCTCTCCTAGGCTTTTTTCATATTTCTAGATCTCAAACACTTTTATTTTCTCATAGAAAAATCATACAAAAATATAGAGAAGAAGGATTCTCAAAGAAACCCTAACATAAGACCATCTTCTCTTTTCCTTCTCTCATCAGGACATGATCAGATCATGTCCAAAATTAATATTCATGCTCCAACATCTTGGAGCATAGATCCCCATGCCCTCATCCTCTCTTTGTCAAAAATTTTTATCATATAAAAATTATAAAGAAAAATTAAGAACGTAAACCATGAAAAAGAATAATGAGAGAAGATATTTTCTCTTTCTTATGTCTTCATCAAGACATGAACTTCTCATGTCTTAATGAAGACTTTTCTTCCAAGGATGTAGGCGACCATAATCCCTATGCCAAGACCTCTCTTTTTCTTCTTTTTTTCATGGTAAACCATGAGATTTTGATGCCCTCCCCCTATCTAATAGGAGGTTCCACAAAATAAGGGAGACTAGGTCAAAATGACCTAGTCAAACAAGGAAGCAATGGTGCATCCAACTCTTTGATGACCCTTCCCTTATTTTTCATACATGGAGACTAGAAAACCATGCACAAAAAATAGGAAAAAATGGTGAAAAAAAGAAATTATGGCATGGAGAAAATTGGTGCAAGAAGGGAAGAGGAGTTTTGGTCAAGAGGGACTCTTTCAAAAGAAAACAAATCCAAACCCAAACAACTTTCCAAAAAGGGTCAAATCAGATTTGATTTAAATAAAATCAGATATGGGGCATGGGAAATCAATCTTAGGCATGGAAATCATAAAAAAAATCTAAAAATAAAATTAAGTGGGCCTTGGAGATAATTTGCGCAATGAATGAAACAAGGAATCCTAGTCTAACTTGGATTCTCATGTATTGACTAGGTCAAATCAATTTTTAACCCAATTAAAATGAGATTAGTGCAAGACTAATTATGGATGATCCTAGTCTAATTAGAAACCTAATTATGTTTTGTTTAAACCATATTTAAATCTGATTTAAATCCTAACTCAATTAGAAATTCTGTGCACTCAAATCCTAGTCCAACTAGAAATTATTTTTTCTTGCAATTGGTTTATCCAATAAATCAATTAAATTTAATCCAATTAAGTATAAACTAATTTTAATTAAATTTAATTTAATTAAACTTAATCTTAGCCCAATTGCTCAACCAAATTGAATCAATTAGCAATCTAATTGCTAATCAATCCTCAAGCGACACTTGCATTAGGTCAAATATCAATCGCATTGAATATTTGACATCAGAATGATTCTCAATCATCGATTAATCATTTGATTAAGTTATAATCTCTAATGTATGTAACCCTATAAGTTTGAACCTAAGTCGGTAGCATAGGAATCAATTTCTATACCAATCGAAGTAACCATCTAGCAATGGTTTTCGATGTTCAGATAGGTCGAATGTATGCAAAGCAATATTCTTAGAATCCTAGCCCATGGTTATCATATAATTCATCCCTACGACCAATAATACTCAAGATAACTTCGAGTATGTTATCAACACTCATACAAGTCATCTCTGTTATGTCTCAAAATTTTGCAAATCCCATGACTCCTCAGGAGGATTATCCAGGCCTAGGTTTTGCTAAATTGAAATACAACTAGACATTCTCTTTCTAAAGCTAATTAGGAGTGGTCAATCCTATCCTGACTCACACACCGACTTTACAAGTACTTGACTATACCCAAAAACCTTTTGAACCTATATTAAAAATACAGACAATCCAGTACCAAAGTATAGTGAGTTGCTTGCAAGTCACCATGGTAATCTTAGGTCGAAAGGACATTTATACCCATTAGGCTTAGCTAGCTTCTTTTGATAGTAGAGTGCTACATTGATCACATTCCGTATAGATATACTCCTACATCTCACCTGGATGCCATACCAGTGTCTCCACACCACTTGGTTATAAGGACAATCAATGCATATGGCATACAGCGACTTATACTCGATAAGTTATTATCCTTATTAATAACTTATTATTTGATTGCAAATAATTTAAGAACTATCCGATAAATCTCTCTTTATTAATTAATTATGGTTCTAAGCATCTCATCATAATTTAGGAGTTCATTTAAGGAAGATAGAACTTCTATGATGAACCAGCCAAATAACTATTATTATTAGATAATTCATATACTAATTCCAATCATCTACTATTTAGATAATTAGCTTTAGAATATATTTTCTAATAATTAATTGTTTGACCTAAGAATGATTCTAAACCATTGATCAACCATCCGATTAGATCAAGATCTTTTATGTGTGTGACACCATAGGTTCGAACCTAAATCGGTAGCATAGGAATAAATTTTTATATCAATCAAAGTGACCATCTAGCAATAATACGCAATGGCCGAATAGGTCGAATGTGAGAAGCAACAGTCTTAGAACTTATGTGGATATAGTTTCCATATAATTCATCCCCTTGATCTTAATGCTTATAGGATGACTCCGAGTCTAACTGTCAACTCTGATTAGATCATCCATATTTTATTTTAAAATACCAAATCTATCTCATGGATTATCCTAGCCAAGATTTTGCTAAATCAAAATATAGTGATGCATTTTCCCCAAATCCTTGTAGTGGTCAATTTCATTTTTATCATATACCAACTTTACAAGTACTTGACAGTGCCTAGAAACCTTCCATCACTAAATTATAAATTTAGGTAGTCCGACACCAAAGTATAGTAAGTTGCTTGCAAGCCATCATGCTGATCTCAGATCTAAGGGACACTTATATTCATATCCCATCAAAGCAATTCTCAATAGCATAATGCTCTAGAGTTGATTATGTTCAGTGAGGTTGTACCCTTACATCTCATCTGTATGTCATATCGGTGTCTCCATACTTTTTGATTAAGAGGACAACCAATCTATATGGCATACAACAATCTATATTCGATAAATGTTGTCGTCCTAATTAACAATATATTATTTGATCATGAATAATTTAGGAAATAATTAATAAATCTTCTTTTTACCAAAACTAAATAGTTCTAAGAACTTCATCACAACAAAAGAGTTTATTAGAAGATATAGACTTTATGGTAAAAAAGCTAGAATATTATTTTATTCAATAATAAATTATTTAAAAGTACAAAGTAATACAACCATCAATAGACTGACGATTGGCTTTGGGATATAATTCTCAATAATTGGATTCTTCTATGATGAGCCCCAATAGAATTAGGGTTAAGATAAACTCATCAAACCCAATACCTTATCATATGATTGAATTGAAGGAACCAGTGTAAGGTTAACAGTGCTACTTTCAAAAACTTTTTCAAAAATAGCTAAAATATAGTAGAAAATTAATTAATCTAACTTATTTATTATTGATGTTATAAAAAAATAAACCCTACAATAAGGATCTAAATAAGATATAAATGCATATATATTAGATCAGAAAAATTAAAATAGTATAGTAAACTATTTACTACATCTAAGTGTTCTGAACACTATACCTTATGCGGATAGTCGATTGCCATGATCTGATCATCATCGAGGAGGTTTGCTAGTCAAGATGCAACCACATAGATGTCTAGCCTCCATGGATCATCTATACGAGGCTCCTGATCCTAATCGGCTACCCGCGAGTGCTAGCTTGGTACCGAAGTCTTTCAGGGGCTATTTCTATCGAATGACTTTGATCTTCATCTACGGGCTTCATGAATACTCTAGAATGTTGGTAGACAAAGTAGAGAGGTAGAGGAGGCTCTCTTTAAAATTTGGTGGGTTCACTATATTTGTAGCTCACATAAATAATTCCTGAATCCCAGTTTCTAAAACCATAGGTCAAACGCACCCTGAAACACTGCGCTTGTCTTTCTCTGGTTTTTCACCTCATGGGATTTTTTTAATCTTTTTCTCATGCAGAAGGAGACTCATGGACATCTTCTCTCTATTCTTAGATCCCATCCCTCACATCCCAAAAATCCACCTATTTATTTTTGTGCCAAAATGTGGAGAGTACGCGTGAGAGGATAAGAAGGGGTTGGTTGTCAATTTGAATTCAAGCTTGTTTTGAATTCAAATGCCAACCAATTTGTTTCAAACCATCAGTGGTGTGAGAAGGGCAGGTGTGGAATGTTTTGTGCATGGAGAGCATTCACGAGAAACATTTTCTCATGAAGAAAAGTGGAAGCACAAGGCGTGATGTGGCACATGGATGGTTATCCTTTAAAATTCAAACTCCTTTGAATTTTTGAATGAGACCAACCATCCCTATCCATTTGGAACATGGGAGACCTGGGTGTGAGACATCTAATCAGCATGGAAAACTTTACAAAAGAAGAAAATGAAATCAAAGGGGCGTGGGGCATATGTGGCACATGGGAAGAGAAGACTAGTCAAACTAGTCTTTGAATTTAAACTTCAACCAATTGAACCAACCCAATCAAAATTGGTTAGGCCCAATTAGATCAAATAAACCCAACATAATTAGTCTTAATTAATCTTAATTAAATTTTAATAAAATTAAAAATTGATCAAGCCCAACCTCTGATCAAATTAGGGTTTGAACCTCCTCAGTGATTAGGTCAACTTGTGACCTAATCGGGTCAAACCCAACTAAATCCAATTCAATTGGACTTGATCCAAAAATAATTACTCAACCAAATTGACTTAATTAGCAATCAAATCACTAATAAAATCTCTCATAAATCTAGAGTGTAAATTTGGTGGGTCTTCGGACAATAGAGTCCCACCAAAATGAAACTCTTGATCGAAGAGTCCCAAACTAGTAAGACTCTTGATCCTGGTGTTCGAAACAAGTGGAACTAATGATTGTAGAGTCCCAACTCTCAATCATAGAGTTCTAGACATGTAGGACTCAAAGTTTCAGAGCTATGGAACTCTTGATCGAAGAGTCCCAATCCAGTGGGACTTTTGACCATAGACTGCCAAACATTGAGAGTCAATGTCCAAACCTAGTAGCACTCCCGATCGAAGAGTCCCAGTCTAGTGAAACTCTTGACCATAGAGTCCCAGTTGAGTGAAAATCTTCACTAGCTATTAGATCAGGTAGGAACCTCTAGTGTGTGTGACTTCGTAGGTCCGAACCTAACTCGATAGCATAAAAACCAATTTCTGTACTAATCAAAATGACCATCTAGTAATGGTACCCGACGTCTGAATTGAAGGGAAATCCTGATTTCCCGGTCCAGGTTCGTTCAGATCGGATCTGATCAAGAGATATATTTCAAAAATTTTTCTCTTAATTCCAATCAGATCTTAATATGTTTTAGATATAATTCTTATTATTTTAATAAAATAAAATTAAAAGATAAATTAAATCAAATTTAATTTACCTGATCTGGGTAATCCTATTACCCTGTTGATGATCCTGTTTGCAGTGGAAGGTTCTGGATCTTAGCCACGCAAGCACCTGGCCTCTATCGGTATCCACTCAGGTTGGATCTGGAGATCCTCTTCTTCTCTATCACACCTCCAAAAATCAGATCTGGATCTGATCTGGAGGATCTTCAAAACTCTTTTGAAGATGAGCAGTCGTCCTTTGCAGCAGCGCAGCCTTCTTATTTTTGATCGCCTTTCTTTGATCTGAATCGCACCAACCAAGGTCCAAAACTCCTTTTGGACGTGGAGAGCAAGGGGAGAAGAGACTATGGCATGGAGAAGGAGGGGAGAGGCAGCCTTGGGGCATGGGAAATTTCTCTAATTGAATTGCTTAGAATCTGAGTTGGGCGCAGGGTCTTATTTATAGACTAAGCTTGTGATCCAACTCCTCTTCCTCCCAACCAATCACAACCCTTTGTGAAATCAGATCTAAATCTGATTGGTGGGAATAGAGACCCCTGGATTCCTCCTTAGAGGGTGCCTAAGACCAGTCAAAGTTGGTTCTTAGAAGAACTCTAATTGGAATCCAAAAAGGAGATGGAGTCCTTGTCCAACAAGGACTCCTAGGCGCCTCCAACTTGGGCACACGCCTAGGGTGGCGTGCGCCCTTCTCCTTGCCAGGTTCTGGCAGGGGGACAGGCCCCCACCAGCTCTCCAATAGGTGCATGACATGTGGTCAAAAGTCAAAGTGTCAATGGTCAACGTTTGACCAGTCAAAGGTAGACTTTTGACCAAAGTCAAAGAACAAGAAATGGCAGGTGACCAAAAATGGCAGGTAATGTCTTACAAATAAGACAACCTTTTCTGACTTGGACAACCTCCAGTCAGACCATATGAAGGCCTCTGATTTGAGCACAAACTCCTTTGGCTCAGACAGGACAACTTATTTATGATAGCAAAAGAAGAACGTTAGGTTCAATCGAGTGCTAGCACGATTTCCTTGAACCTAATTGAATCTCATTCAGATCAATTGAACTAGATCAGTTCAATTGATGATCACCAGATTCAAACCCTTGTTTGTGTGACCCAGTTAGGTTCAGTTCTGTATGGTAATGGGATATGTCATGATCTCTATCATCGACATCATCGAAACTCCTTTCGATGGATCAGAACTCTTCTGATTCGAACAGCTAGAATGATCGATCATCTAAATCATTCTAATTGCTCCCAAAATCCACCAGTGACACCTAGCAGTATATGGTGGCAACCCATCAGAGCTGAATGCGAACCTCTTGGTGCAGCTACCTGTGTGATTCAGTTCTTCTATCTTGAGCCCCGATCAGATTAGGGTTTAAGGTGAACTCGTCAAACCCTAGGCTCTGTCATATGATGTAATCATTCGATTCGAGTCCAATGTGAAAATCTAAATAGAAACTCTTTCTATTATTTCACTCTACCATGGCCATGGATTTCTGGACTTGATTCTCATGATCATCATAGGGCTACTCCTCTACCACCGAGGTAGATAGATTCCATCTTGATGCAATCCAGTTCCTACAATGAACATGCTCATAGCCAACATACACCTCAGGGTTCCATATGGCTAGGAGACCGAGTAATGGTGTAGTCAAACTATAACACCCTCAAGGTGAACTGCCGATGCATCTCAGGTCAAAGAACCAGACACACTACTGCAGCATCGAGTCAGTCATTGACGAGAAGGTAGACTCCCTAATGACTACTCGAGGTGGTCACGCTCAGTGCCCTCGTTCTCTAACGAGTACCTGTACTCTCGCTCCGGTGTCTCCACACCGTAGACTCAAGACTCATCTACTAAAGAGAAGCGATTGTACACCAACCTTCCGGATCAATCACCATCCTCGTGATGATCCTATGGTCGGGAGCAATTTATGAGTTAATAATGATTATTCATGTCTTAAATTTTCAACTCTTGAAAATATGAATTATCATTACCATTAACTCAAAGGATGTATCACAGACACTAAATACACATATGTGATAGAAAATAACCCATTTATTAATTTTAGTCAAAATTATAATTTTGCCCCTAGAAGTGTATTACAAGTGTCAGCCAATTCTGGCTTCTAGGGCACATATATCTAACAATCTCCCACTTGTCCTAAAGCCAATTGGCTACAAGTCTAAGTCCCATCTTCTCAAGGTGGGCTTCGATCTTCTGCTGGCCCAACGGCTTTGTAAGTGGGTCTGCCACATTATCTGCGGAGTTGACTCTCTTGACCTCAACGTAACCTTTCTCAAGGTAATCGCGGATGAGGTGGTATCGCCGCTCAATATGCTTGGATTTCTGGTGAGACCTCGGCTCCTTAGCAAGGGCTATGGCGCCATTGTTGTCGCAGTATAAGAGGAATGGCATCTGATGGCATTACTCCAATTTCTGCAGCAAACTTCTTGTACCAGAATGCTTCCTTTGCAGCCTCTGATGCAGCTATATATTCTGCTTCCATGGTGGAATCTGCTATCACAGTTTGCTTGGAACTCTTCCAGCTGACAGCTCCACCATTGCACACAAACAGACTCCAGATGTCGACTTTCGATCATCTATATCGGACATGAAGTCCGAGTCTGTGTATCCCTGGAACTTGGAGTTCTCCATTACCAAAGACCAACATCATATCCTTAGTTCTTCTCAAGTACTTAAGGATACATTTCACAGAAGTCCAGTGTTCTTCACCTGGATTTGACTGATATCTGCTTGTGACACTCACAGCATGGGCTATATCAGGTCGTGTACATAGCATGGCATACATGAGGCTCCCTATTGCAGAAGCATAAGGGATCTTGCTCATGCGTTCTATTTCCTCAGGTGTGCTGGGGCACATCTTCTTGGAAAGATGAATACCATGTCTGAAGGGTATTAATCCCCTCTTAGAGTTTTCCATACTAAACCTCTTTAGTACTTTCCTCTATGTACATCTTCTGTGAAAGTCCTAGCATCCTATTCGGTCTATCCCTATAGACCTTAATTCCTAGAATAAAGGATGCTTCACCTAGGTCTTTCATGGAGAATTCCTTGGACAACCACATCTTGACTGATGTCAACATGGGAATATCATTCCCAATAAGGAGGATGTCATCCACGTACAATACGAGGAAGACAACAGCGCTCCCACTGACCCTTTTGAAAACACATGGTTCCTCTTCATTTTTGATGAAACCAAACTTTTTGATCACATCATTGAAACGAGTGTTCCAGCTCCGAGATGCTTGCTTAAGTCCATATATGGACCTTTGCAGCTTGCAAACCTTGTGATCAGTATCACTGGATGTGAAACCTAGCGGCTGTTCCATATAGATATCTTCCTCAAGATATCCATTTAAGGAATGCCGTTTTCACGTCCATTTGCCATATTTCATAATCGAAATAGGCTGCAACAGCAAGCAATGTGCGGATGGATTTTAGCATAGCTACTGGGGAAAAGGTATCCTGATAGTCAATGCCTTCGCGTTGACTATAACCTTTTGCCACCAGTCTAGCCTTGAATGTCTCCACATTCCCATCTGCACCAATCTTTCTCTTGAAGATCCATTTACATCCCAATAGGTACTATACCTTCTGGTGGATCTACCAAGGTCCAGACTTGGTTTGAGTGCATCGAGTCAATTTCTGACTGCATTGCCTCTAGCCATTTCTCGGAGTCGATATCTGATATCGCCTCGTTGTAGGTTTTGGGATCATCACCATGAGCACCATTACCTACGAGGAACATTTTCCTCTACATCCTCTGAAATAATACCTAAGTATCTTTCAGGGGGACGGGAAACTCTTTCCGATCTACGAGGTGGAGGAGGTAGTGTTCTTATTGGCTCAACCTGATTTGGTTCCACTTGGTCCTTAGCTCGTTCTGCTTGTGAGACTTTCTCATCAAGCTTGATCTGCCTTTCCAATGCCGCTATCTTGAATAAACTATTTTTCAAGAAATATGGCATGTCGACTCACAATCACATTGTGGTCTTCTGGAATGTAGAAATAGTATCCTAATGACTCTTTAGGATATCCTATGAATCGAGCTCTGAAAGGACCTAAACTCTAACTTGTCCGCTTGTTGTCTTTTGACATGAGCCGGACAACCCCAAATTCTGAGATGACTCAGACTTGGTTTCTTACCGTGCCATATCTCATACGGTGTGGTAGGAACGGTTTTAGAGGGAACCCTATTCAGTAGATAGATTGAAGTTAACAATGAGTGTCCCCAAAGAAAATCAGGGAGGTCTGTGAAGCTCATCATGGATCGAACCATATCCAATAGAGTCCGATTTCTCCATTCTGAAACCCCGTTGAGTTGAGGTGTTCCTGGTGGAGTCCATTGAGAGACTATGCCATTATTCCTTGAGATAGTCTAGGAATTCCCTGGCTAAGGTATTCACCTCCTCGATCTGATCGAAGAACCTTAATGGGTTTTCCTAGTTTGTTTTTCTACTTCATGTCTGAATTCTTTGAACTTTTCAAAGGCTTCAGACTTGTGTCTCATAAGATACACATACCCATACCTAGACAGATCATCGGTAAAGGTAATGAAGTAGACAAAATTGCCTCTAGCCGGCACATCAAATGGGCCGCACACATCAGTATGTACTAGGGCAAGGAGATCTGTGGCCCTCTCCCCATGTCCAACAAAAGGGAGTTTAGTCATTTTGCCTTGAAGACAAGATTCACAAGTTGGATATGACTCAGAAAGTCAATGGACTCAATAGCCCATTTTTCTCCAATTTGTTAATCCTATCTTCTGCTATATGACCTAATCTCAGGTGCCATAGATATCTGTCGTTTGGACTATCCCTAGGTCGTTTGGCATTCACGTTTTGCTCGATAGTTAGAACAGGTACATCAATATGTAGCTGATAAAGACCATTAATAAGGAAACCATTTGCAATTTTATTTCTTTCATAAAGAATGTTACAATGGTCCTTAAAGAAGGTGATCACATAACCTTCTTGTGCTAAGCATGAAACAGAAATCAAATTCCTGCTAGGCTGCAGGCACAAAATAACAGTCTTTCAAAACTAAGTCTAAACCAGATGGTAATCGCAGAGGGTATGTTCCCACGGCTACTGCAGCAACTCTTGCTCCATTACCGAATGCGTAGGATCATGTCTCCATCCCTCAGCCTCCTGCTATCCTCAAGACCCTGCATAGAAGTGCACAGATGAGCACTAGAACCAGAGTCAAGCACCCAACTGGATGCAGAAGAAACCGTAAGGTTAGACTCAATAACGAGCATACCTCCAGAAGGACCTTCCTTCTTGTTCTTCAGGGTGGCCAGGTAAGTAGGGCAGTTCCGCTTCCAATGGCCGTCGCTGTTGCAATGGAAACACTTTCCTTTGCCATCGGCCTTTTTCTTCGATTCTGCCTTCTTCTTCTTTGATCCTTCCACCTTTTGCTTTTTCACAGACTTCTTTTTCTTTCCATAAGACTTTCTTTTGGAAGAAGTCCGTTCCATAGCAAGAACTGAGCCTTTAGAACCTTTCATAGAAAGCTCAGCGGTAACCAGCATATTCATTAACTCGGCCAAGGAATTCTGAAGTTTATGCATGTGGTAATTCATGATGAATTGCCCATATGCATCAGTCAAGGATTGCAGAATAATATCATTCTGCAGGTCCAAGTCCAACTTCACACCGAGCTTCTCAAGCTCTTCCATGTCCTTGATCATTGTCAGACAGTGATCTTGGACTGACTGCCCATCACGCATCTTAGCCTTAAAAAGTCATTTTGTGACTTGATATTTGGCTGCGCGACTCTGTTCACCAAACATCTCCTGCAGGTGAGCCAACATTTGGCGAGCAGTCCCGATATCCTCATGTTGGCGCTGGAGCTCATCAGACATCGAGCCCAACATGTAATATCTGGCCTTATTATCTTCGTCAATCCATTTTTCCAGAGATGCTCTCTGTTCAACAGATGGACGGGCTGGTAATGTGGGAGGGTCCTGGTCCAAAACATGGGTTAACTTCTCAGAACCCAAAATAATTTTGTAGTTCCTGAGCCAATCTTTATAATTGGGTCCGGTCAGTCTATGTGTGTCCAGGATACGTGCCAATGGGTTGGACGCAGACATATTCCTGTAGAGAGTCAAAGATTCTAGTTAGATACTGTAATTTTGACTTGACCAATTTATTTAGGGATTTTATTTTTAAATAAATTAGCTCCCACTATTTTCTCGGATCCCTACACTCCCTCTGTAGAGATGCAAAAATCTCCATGATTAATGATTTCTAGTGGGTGGTGCGGTCTCACCAACTGACTCATCACCTCACCTAACAGTTATTGGTGATGGGTTAGCCAATGAGTGAACAACTCTTGTTCAATGATTCTCTAATCATGGTGCACCCAAACTTGGTCTCTAATTCATGAATCTCACCGTATCCGGAATATTGATCCACTCCTTAGTTAAGTCAGACCCACCATTTGCATAGACTGGGTTCCTAATTGAGTCTCTCACCGTATCCAAAATATTGAGCCCAACTCATCCTCCAGCCCATAGCATCCAATGCCTAATAGACATGGTTGCGTCTTCCCGGTGCAACTGAGCCACTGTATCCAGCCGAGAACAATCAACCCCGGGAAGGGCCCGCACATCTACAATGGTGGAAGACCTCAGACTTAATCTTTTCTTAGGGAGAATTGATTCAGGTCTCATTAAACTAGACTTGGCTTAGTCATAACAATTATGACTAACCTAGTGGCATGGGTTAGCTCGGATTATTGACCACCTCAGATCAGAACTGTGTCAATAGATATGGCCAGGTAAGTGAGACCGGTGGAAGGAATATGCCATTAACTCGTACAAGAATGCATTCAGGTCGAGTAGCTTCCAATTAAAAACCAGTCGGTCGTATGTGCCAAACTTACCTTAGACACCAAATTGTTGAGCCAGAACCAATTGGGTTAGCCTACAATCCAGACTCTAACCTCTGAGCCTAATTAGGTCTTGCTTGATCGTGACTCGATCTTGACCCAGACTTAATCCTATTAGGCTGGTCAATTTAAGCATTGTTGATCCCATCTAACCAACTCTTGATTCGGTTTGATCAACCGCTTAGACCTAATTGAGCTACCCAAGCCCGAACCCAGTATTATGAATATGTCTTAGATCTGAAAATTCTCAATTTTAGACCTAATTAATATTCCATAAACTTAATTCTTAATTAAGTAGGGTTCATAAATAAAATATGCACAATAAATCCTAGGGTTTCAGGATCTAGGGTTTTGCAGAAAGTAAGTTTTGGGTTTCTGATTAAGGACGAACACGCAGCACCCCTACACATCATAAGAACACCCCATCGAATGGGAAGAGAGGGCCTTTAAACCCTTCTTCGTTCTTATGACCGGACGGCCAAGAGGAACGCCTTAATCAGGAACATTCAATACTACAAAACAATATCAGATCTATATCATATATCTCATATATAAAGTAGATCTAATCATGGCATATTTTGCATACATCTCATGTATCAAATCATGCATATTTTCAGATCTAAATTATCTCATAATAATCTAAAAAATTAGATTTAAATTGATCTAATCAAAATAAATTCTAATCTAGACAATTATGTAGAACTATTCTACAACTAGTCTAGACATGCATCAATCATATCTCATATGATATTCAAAAATTAAATAATTTTTATTTGCTATTTTTTAGATGTTATTATAACACTTATAATATCAGAAAATAGTAAATAAAAAGATCTAAAACATGATTTAATCAGATTAAATCAAAAATATGCAAGAATATTCTATAGAACTATTCTATTCTAGAACTAGTCATGCATATCTTCTAATCTTAGATCCAAATTATTTAATTTTAATTTTTTCTGATTTCAGATCTGATCACATCTCATGTGACATCTAAAATCAATTATTTTCTAATTAAAATAAATTTAAAATTAGATCTAAACAATTTAGAACCATGGCTCTGATACCAGTTGAAGGGAAATCCTGATTTCCCGGTCCAGGTTCGTTCAGATCTGATCAGATCAAGAGATATATTTCAAAAATTTTTCTCTTAATCTTAATCAGATCTTGATATATTTCAGATCTAATTCTTATTATTTTAATAAAATAAAATTAAAAGATAAATTAAATCAAATTTAATTTACCTGATCTGGGTAATCCTATTACCCTGTTGATGATCCTGTTTGCAGCGGAAGGTTCTGGATCTTAGCCACGCAAGCGCCTGGCCTCTACCGGTATCCACTCGGGTTGGATCTGGAGATCCTCTTCTTCTCTATCACACCTCCAAAAATCAGATCTGGATCTGATCTGGAGGATCTTCAAAACTCTTTTGAAGATGAGCAGTCGTCCTTTGCAGCAGCGCAGCCTTCTTATTTTTGATCGCCTTTCTTTGATCTGAATCGCACCAACCAAGGTCCAAAACTCCTTTTGGACGTGGAGAGCAAGGGGAGAAGAGACTATGGCATGGAGAAGGAGGGGAGAGGCAGCCTTGGGGCGTGGGGTTTCTCAATTGAATTGCTTAGAATCTGAGTTGGGCGTAGGGTCTCTTTTATAGACTAAGCGTGATCCAACTCCTCTTCCTCCCAACCAATCACAACCCTTTGTGAAATCAGATCTAAATCTGATTGGTGGGAATAGAGACCCCTAGGATTCCTCCTTAGAGGGTGCCTAAGACCAGTCAAAGTTGGTTCTTAGAAGAACTCTAATTGGAATCCAAAAAGGAGATGGAGTCCTTGTCCAACAAGGACTCCTAGGCGCCTCCAACTTGGGCACACGCCTAGGGTGGCGTGCGCCCTTCTCCTTGCCAGGTTCTGATAGGGGGACAGGCCCCCACCAGCTCTCCAATAGGTGCATGACATGTGGTCAAAAGTCAAAGTGTCAACGGTCAACATTTGACCAGTCAAAGGTAGACTTTTGACCAAAGTCAAAGAACAAGAAATGGCAGGTGACCAAAAATGGCAGGTAGTGTCTTACAAATAAGACAATCTTTTCTGACTTGGACAACCTCCAGTCAGACCATATGAAGGCTCTCTATCGAGCACAAACTCCTTTGGCTCAGACACGGACAGGACAACTTATTTATGATAGCAAAAAGAAGAAATGTTAGGTTCAATCGAGTCTAGCGCGATTTCCTTGAACCTAATTGAATCTCATTCAGACAATTGAATAGATCAGTTCAATTGATGATCACCAGATTCAAACCCTTGTTTGTGTGACCCAGTTAGGTTCAGTTCTGTATCGTAATGGGATATGTCATGATCTCTTTCATCCACATCATCGAAACTCCTTTCGATGGATCAGCACTCTTCTGATTCAAATCCAGCTAGAATGATCGATCATCTAAATCATTCTAATTGCTCCCAAAATCCACCAGTGACACCCTAGCAGTATATTGGTGGAACCATCAGAGCTGAATGCGAACCTCTTGGTGCAGCTACCTGTGTGATTCAGTTCTTCTATCTTGAGCCCGATCAGATTAGGGTTTAGGGAACTCGTCAAAACCCTAGGCTTGTCATATGATGTAATTATTCGATTCGAGTCCAATGTGAAATCTAAATAGAAAATCTTTCTATTATTTCACCTCTACCATGGCCATTGATTTCTGGACTTGATTCTCATGATCATCATAGGGCTACTCCTCTACCACCGAGGTAGATAGATTCCATCTTGATTGCAATCCAGTTCCTACAATGAACATGTCATAGCCAACAGTACACCTCAGGATTCCATATGGCTAGAGGTCGAGTAATGTGTAGTGAACTAATAACACCTCAAGGTGAACTGCATGCATCAGGTCAAAGAAAGACACATACTGCAGCATCAAGTCAGTCATGAACGAGAAGGTAGACTCCCTAATAATCAGAGGTGGTCACGCTCGTGCCGTGTCTCTCAACGAGTACCTGTACTCTCGTCTGGGTGTCTCCACACCGTAGACTTAAGACTAATCTACTAAAGAGAAGTGATTGTACACCAACCTTCCGGATCAATCACCATCCTTGTGTGATCTTGGTCAGGAGCAATTTATGAGTAATAATGATTATTCATGTCTTAAATTTTCAACTCTTGAAAATATGAATTATCATTACCATTAACTCAAAGAATTTATCACAGACACTAAATACACATATGTGATAGAAAATAACCCACTTATTGCTTTTAGTCAAAATAATAATTTTGCCTCTAGAAGTGTATTACAAGTGTCAGCCAATTCTGGCTTCTAGGGCACATATATCTAACATGAATAGGTTGAATAGTCGCAATCACAACATTCAAAACCTATGTGAATATGGTTATCGTATAATTCATCTCTATGATCTTTGTGTAATAGATGATTTAGGGTTAGACTGTTAATCCTAAAAAATACATCTATGTCGTGTCTCAAAATAATTAGTCTCATGACTCCTCACTAAGACTACCCTGACCAAGATTTTGCTAAATTGAAATATAGTTGAAAATAGCTCTAAAATCGGGAGTGGTAAATTCTAATTCTGATACATACACTGACTCCTCAAGTTCTTGACTGTGCTCAGAAACTTTCTATCACTAAATTAGAAATTCAGATAGTCTGGCACCAAAGCATAGTGAGTTACTTTGAAATCACCATGATGATCTCAGATCAGAGGGATACTTATACTCATATTCCATCGAAGCTAATCTTAATAGAAGAAAAGCTCCAGAGTTGGTCATGTTCTATGTAGATGTACCATACATCTCACTTGCATGCCATATCAGTGTCTCAACACTTCTTGGTTATAAGCACAACCAACCTATATGGCACATAATGATCTATACTCAATAAAAATTATCATCCTAATTAACAACGTATCATTTGATCATGAACTATTTAAGAACTAAATAACAAATCCTTCTTTGTCGAATCTAGATAGTCCTAAGGACTTCATCACAACATAGGAGTTCATTAGAAGATAATAGAATTTATGATAAAAATTGTCAAAATAACTTTTATCAATTTATAACTCATATATAATTTCAAATGTTTACCCCAACCGTCAACAGACTGATGATTGGCTTTGAAACACATTTCCAATAATCTTTCATTTGGACTAAAATCAATCGATGCAGTATCTAATACCTATCTTCGACTTGAAGTCGTTGAACTTCTTCACCGTAATAGCTTTGGTTAATGGGTTGGCCATATTTTTTTTTTCGTTGATCTTCTGAAGGTCGACGTCATCTTGATCTATAATCTCTCAAACAAGATGGTAGCAGCACAGAATATGCTTCATTCACTGGTGTGCCTTCGGTTCCTCCACCTGAGCAATGACTCTAGAGCTATTGCAATAGAGTAGAACTGGACCATCAAAGGAGGGTGCTACTTGAAGCTTAATGATAAATTTTCTCATCCATACCACTTCTTTAATAGCATCTGATATAGCGACATACTCCACCTCGCAAATAGAATCAGCCATAGTGTGCTGCTTGAAACTTTTTCAGTAGACAGTCCTACCATTAAGGGTGAATATATATTCCGACACACTCTTACTATCATCATGATCAGACTGAAAACTAGAGTCTGTGAACCCACAAGTTTCAAGTCTGATTCATCATATACAAGCAACTGGTCCTTAGTATTTCTTAAATACATCGGGATGACTTTAACAACCTTCCAGTGGTTCTCTCTTGGATTAGATTGATATTTACTCACTACCCCTAGTGAGTATGCCACATCTGATCGTGTACATGTCATGGCGTATATTATAGAATCCACTGCTGAAGCATATGGTATTTTACTCATACGCTCTCTTTCTAGAGTTGTTGTCAGATAATTCCTCTTTGAAAAAGAAATTCCATGGCCTATTGGTAGATAGCCTTTCTTAGAATTCTCAATGCTGAACCATTTCATCACAATGTTAATGTACGTAGACTGAGACAATCTAAGCAACCTTTTAGATCTATCTCTATAGTTTTTCATCCCTAGGATGTAGTAAGTTTCTCTCATATCTTTCATGGAGAACTATGATGACAGCCAGATCTTTATTTCTTGTAATGTAGAGACATCATTCTCGATTAAAAGAATATCATGAACATAAAATAATAGGAATACAATTGCTGAACCATTAGCCCACTTGTATATGCAGGGCTCTACTTCATTCTTAACAAAGCCATACATTTTGATTATTTTATCAAATCATACGTTCCAGCTCTGAGATGCCTGCTTCAGTCCATAAATGGATCTTCGAAGCCTACACACCTTAGACTAATCTATGGATGTGAATCCTTTAGGTTGTATCATATACACCTCTTCATCTAGCTCTCCATTTAGGAAAGCTATTTTCACATCCATCTATCAGATTTCATAGTCTAGATAGACAGCGATGGCAAGCATAATCCAAATAGATTTGAGCATTGCCATAGGATAGAACGTCTCATCATAGTCAATACCATAACATTGACGATACCCCTTGGCAACCAGATGGGCTTTAGAGATCTCCACCTTTCCATCTGCACCCCTTTTTCTTTTGAAGACCTACTTACACCCTATGGGTTTTACCCCTTCGGATGGTTCAACCAATGTCCATACATTGCTAACCTTCATGAATTTTATTTCAAATTTCATGGCCTCAAGCCATTTCTCAGAGTCGGATCTCTGCATTGCATCCATATAGGTGATCGGATCCTGATCGTTCTCATTGAGTTCAATAGGATCCTCATCCCAAACCAAGAAACTGTAGTATCTATCCAGTTGACGTGGTATTCTACCAAATCGCCTTAAGGGTGCATTTATAATGGGTTCTGGATCTGATCTAGTTAGATCCAGCTCAGGTTCAACAACTTGTGTCTATTCTTCTACCTATCATACATTATCAAGTTCGATCTTAGAGGCATTAGTTCCTTCATCAAGAAACTCCTTTTCTAAAAGGACTACCTTAAGGCTGACAAATATTTTTTGCTCATCAGCAAGGTAGAAGTAATATCCTTTAGTTTTTTTTGGATAACCTATAAAACTATACTTATCAGACCTAGGTCCAAGCTTGTCTATCATTAAACATTTGACATAAGCCGAACACCCCCAAACCCTAAGGTATGAGAGTACTGGCTTACGTCCTGTCCATATCTCATATAGTATTTTATTAATAGATTTACTCGAAACCTTATTTAGAATATAACAAGCTGACTCGAGCACATATCTCCATAGGAAGATTGGCAAACCAGCAAATCCCATCGTGGATTGAAACATGTCCAACAGGATCTGATTCCTCCTTTCAGACATAGCATTATGTTGTGGTGTTCCAGGAAGAGTCCATAGAAAGAGAATTTTATTCTCTTCTAGATAGGTCAGAAACTCATTGAAAATGTACTCACCCCCTCAGTTAGATCGAAGAGTTTTAATACTTTTCTCAATTTGTTTCTCTACCTCATTTCAGAATGGTTTGAACATTTCAAATGACTCTAACTTATGCTTTATTAAATATACGTACCCATACCTAGACAGATCATTAGTAAAGGTTATGAAGTAGAAGTATCCACCTCTGGCACTTAAGCTCATGGGTCCACATACATCTAATGCACTAGACTCAGGAGTTCAGTAGCTCATTCACCTTTTTTAGTAAAAAGCGACTTGGTCATCTTACCAAGAAGATAGGACTCATAGCTCAGAAGTGATTGATAATCACTAACCTCAAGAATTTCTTCTTGAGCTAATCTGTTAATTTTATTCTGATTAATATGACCTAGCCTATAGTGCCAAAGGTAGATATTAGACACATCACTAATTCTAGGGCATTTACTAAAGGATTGAATCAAGTTAACAGGCATAGATAACAAATAAATTTTATTATTTAATTATCTAATAAAAATTATAACACCATTCAAAATAAAATTATAAAAAAAATTTTTGTTGATATTTCATAACCATTCATGGCCAAAAGGCCTACAAAAATTATATTCAATAAGAAAGCTGGACAAAATTGACATTCATTTAGAATAACTTTATTTGAATTAATTACAAGGTTCATAATTTTTAAAGCTAGAATTGAAACTTGTCTTCCATCTTCAACGTTTCAGAACCTCTGCCGTTGATCAAATCTTCTACTAACCTGCAAGTCTTGCATAGAATTACAAATATGATAAGAACTTCCAATATCTAATACCCAGGCAGTAGAATCAAATAAGAAAAAATTGCAAGATGTTATCACATAATTATCTTGCCCAACAACCACTTGCTTCCTCCTCGACTTGTTCAAATCTAGGGAGGCAATGTAAAGAGGACAGTTCCTTTTTCAGTATCCCTACTTCTTATAGAAGCAGCACTCCGCCTAACTTTAGTCGGGCTTGTGCTTCTTGGTCTGATCCTATGTAGTTGTCCAAGCATTTGGCTACACCTTTTTGTTCTTGTTCTTTTTGTTCTTCTTCCCTTTCTTAAAGGGTCGATGATCAGAAGAAGATTCTCCCACTACATTCACCATCTCCTTGTGGAGTTGGTGATCCTTCTCAAAGTTCTGCAGCAACCACAACAAGCCATGGTAGTTGACTGTAGGCTTTGTCATTCTAAAATGAGTTAGGAAGAGGAGGAAGAACATGGGTAAGGAATTAAGGATCACATTCTTACCGAGCTGCTCGTGCAGGAAAAAACCCAGCTTGCTAAGAGGCTCAATCATCTCAATTATGTACAATACATTATCGGTGACTGAGGCTCTGTCCCTCATCCGAGCGTTAAAAATAGCACAACTTATTTTGTGCCTTTCAACATCGTTAGGCATGCCAAAGGAGTCATTCAATATTTGAAGCATCTCTTATGGCTGGGCATTTTCGAACTTGCGGCTGAACTCATCATTCATTGCCGTCAGCATTATACACCGAATGGTGGTGCGATCATTGAGCCACTTCTAATAAGTATCTCGGACTGCTCCTCTAGCATTCGAAGTTGGCTCCTCTGGTGCTGGATCTGTTATGACATAGAGGATCTGCTTATGCTTCAGAATGATTTTCAACTTATGATACCAGCTATCGTAGTTGGATCCCATTGATTTGTCATTATCTAATAATGACTGGAGCGATAGGTTAGTGGCCATTTCTACAGAAAAAGAAAAACCAAACCTAATTAGTATATGAATCAATTATCTAAAGACTTGGACTTTAGTCTAAAGATTCTTTCACTATTTTATATGAATTAGTGGTTTCTTTCTCCAATTCGAGGAATTACTTTAATTCCTTATTGGATACTAGAATCCACATAGACTACATGAGTGCAACTTTGGTTGGTCAAACCATGTGCACCTATGGGTAGGTTCAAAACCAATTGTTTCTCTAAATAATTTCTAGTAATATCAATTTTGTCCTGGAGATCTAATCAATAGGCTTTGGCCTCCACTGAAAAAGTTCGATTAGGTCGAACCATTAACATGACTATACTTGATCATTTAACCAATAAATGATCTGGCCCGATTTTGATCGACCAATCTAATCACCATCAGAAAGACTTAACCAAATCATCATTTTATGAATGTTAATTTAATTAATCAATAAGCACCAGGTCTTTGGGCCTTCAGTGATTATTAAATTAATAAACCCATTATCACTAAACTTAATGGGAGGCTATGATATAGTTATCTATATAACTATTTCATTTTTAAGGATCTAATAATTTTAGTAGATTTAGTTAAAATATTTAAGAAAAGCAAGTCAATTTCAATCCTCCCATTAACTATACCAACTCAAATAAAAAAGAATCTAATCTAAGCTAGCATTAGAAGCACCTAAATTAGTCAGACTAATTTACCTAGTTAATATGGGTGAGTCCAAATCACCAAGTGATCCAATCAAAATCTAACTCACCAGGATGGCCAGGTAAGTGTGATCAGTGGAAGAGATATGCCATTAACTCATAAAAGACTGAATCAGTACAAGTAGCTTTCAATTAAAAACCACTGATCAATCTCCCAGACTTATCTTAGACAACATCCAGTTTATTAATTTCAATTTGACCAATCTAGTAATTATAGGTTCGACCACATAGCCTTGAATCAAGTCCATTTGATCCTCGTTAAAGGCATGGACTTGACCAACTACAACTATTGTAATTAAGTCTATAGAGTCATTGACCTAATCTAAATTAATATTTAATTAGTTGAGATCAATTACTCTAATTTAGTCTATTCTTTAACTAATCTAACGTCTAACCCAATTTATAAACCTAATTAATCAAACCCAATAACCCACGTTTTATGATTAATGACTTAGGATCTTTAATTCATAATTCTAGATCCTAATTCATTTTACATAATTTTGAATTAAGTTTTAGGGCTGAGGGTAGGGTTCGGCATTTTAAAAATATTTTTTAAAATTTTGAAAGGTTCTTTACAACTTAGCATTGTTCACCAATTGAGTCGACTCACTTTAAAATTGATTCAGTTTAATTCACAAACAACACTAGCGATAGGGTTTAATCTAAAATTATGTACACTACATATTACTAAATCATGAATCAAACTTTAGATCCTATCTAAACATACATTCATGATTAAAAATTATATTAAAGTCTAATTTAATCAGATCATAAAAATATTAGATTAGATCTAAGATTTTATGATTAACTATTTAGATCAGCAACGTACCAGGACAATCTTTTCACTATATGAGATAAACCCTACAACAGGACAACCTTTAGTCCATGCAATCTTGATTTTAATTTTTAGATATAATTTATTAAATTATTAAATTAATATTTAGATCAAATCTAAATTATCAATCTAAACATGCAAGGATATCATGTTTAGCCAACCTAGCTCTGATACCATTTGAAGGAACCAGTGCATGGTTAACGGTGCTACTTTTGAAAAATTTATCAAAAATAGCTAAAATATAGTAAAAAATTAATTAATCTAATTAATTTATTATTGATCATATCAGAAAATAAACCCTACACTAAGGATCTAAACATGGCATAAATGCATACATATTAGATCAGAAAAATTAAAACAGTGCAGTAAACTATTTACTAAATCTAAGTATTCTGAACACTATATCTTGCGCAGGCAGTCGATCATCATGATTTGATCATCGTTGAGGAGGTCCACTGATCATGATATAGTCATACAGATGTCTGGCCTCCATGGATCATCCATATGAGGCTCCTGATCCAGATTGGCTCCCGATCCAGATCGGCTCCCCACGAGTGCTAGCTCGGTATCGGAGTCTTTTAGGGGCTATTTCGATCGAATGACTTCGATCTTCATCTACGGGCTTCATGGATGCTCCAAATTACTTGTAGATAAAGTAGAGAAGAAGAGGAGGCTCTCTCTAAAATTTGGTAGGCTCACGATATTCGTAGCTCACATAAATAATTCTCGAATCCTAGGTTCTAAAACCCTAGGTCAAATGCACCCTGAAACCCTGTGCTAGTCTTTCTCTAGTTTTTCACCTCATGGGATTTTTTTAATCTTTTTCTCATGTAGAAGCAGACTCATGGAAGTCTCCTCCCTTTTCTTAGATCCTATCCTCATTTTGCAAAAATCCTCCTATTTATTTTTGCACCAAAATGTGGAGAGTATGCGTGAGAGGATAAGAAGGGGTTGGTTGTCAATTTGAATTCAAACTTGTTTTGAATTCAAATGCCAACCAATTTGTTTCAAACCATAAGTGGAGTGAGAAGCTAAGGCATGGAATGTTTTGTGAGTGGATAGCATTCATGAGAAACATTTTCTCATGAAGAAAAGTGGGTGCACAAAGAGTGATGTGGCGCATGGGTGGTTAGCCTTTAAAATTCAAACTCCTTTGAATTTTTGAATGAAACTAACCATCCCTATCCATTTGGAATGTGGGAGACTTGGGCGTGAGACCTCTAATCAGCGTGGAAAACTTTACAAGAGAAGAAAAATGAATTCAAAAGGGCATGGGGCATATGTGGCGCATGGGAAGTGGAGACTGGTCAAACTAGTCTTTGAATTTAAACTTCAACCAATTGAACCAACCCAATCAAAATTGGTTAGGCTCAATTAGATCAAATTAAATCTAACATAATTAAGTTTAATTAGGATCAATTAAATTTCAATAAAATCAAAAATTAATCAAGCCCAACCTCTGATCGAATAAGGGTTCGAACCTCTTCGATGATTAGGTCAACTCGTGACCTAATCGGGTCAAACCCAACTGGACCCAATTCAATTGGACTTAATCCAAAAATAATTACTCAATCAAATTAAGTTAATTAGTAACCAAGTCACTAATAAAATCATTCATAAATCTAGAGTGCAAATCTGGTGGATGTCCGGATAATAGAGTCCCATCAAAATGAAACTCTTGATCGAAGAGTCCCAAACCAGTGGGACTCTTGATCTCGGTATCCGAAATAAGTAGAACTAATGATTGTAGAGTCCCAACTCTCAATCATAGAGTCCCAGATATGTAGGACTCAAAGTCTCAGAGCTGTGAAACTCTTGGTCAAAGAGTCCCAGTCCAGTTGCACTCTTGACCATAGACTCCCAAATAGTGAGACTCAGTGTCCCAACCCAGTAGGACTCCCAATCGAAGAGTCCTAATCTAGTGGAACTCTTGACCATAGAGTTCTAGTCGAGTGAGACTCTTCACCAGCCATTAGATCAGGAAGGAACCACTAGTATGTGTGACTTCATAGGTCTGAACCTAAGCCGGTAGCACAAAAATCAATTTCTATACTAATCGAAGTGACCATCTAGAAATGGTACCCGACGTCCGAATAGGTCGAATAGTTGCAATCACAACATTCAAAACTTACATGAATATGGTTACTGTATAATTCATCTCTATGATCTTTATGTAATAAATGATTTATGATTAGACTATCAACCCTAGAAAATACATCCATGTCATGTCTCAAAGCAATTAGTTCCATGACTCCTCACTAAGACCAACCTGGTCAAGGTTTTGCTAAATTGAAATACAATTGAACATAGCTCCTAAAATCAGAAGTGGTCAATCCCATCTTGATACATGCACTGACTCCTCAAGTACTTGACTGTGCTCAAAAATCTTCCATCACTGAATTAGAAATTCAGGTAGTCTAGCACCAAAGCATAGTGAATTGCTTGGAAGTCACCATGATGACCTCAGATCAGAGGGATACTTACATCCATATTCCATTGGAGCTAATCTTGACAGAAGAAAAGCTTTGAAGTTAGTCACATTTATTGCAGACGTACCCATACGTCTCACTTGCATGTCATATCAGTGTCTCAACAATCCTTGGTTATAGGGACAACCAACCTATATGGCACACAATGATCTATACTCGATAAATATTGTCGTCTTCAGTAACAACGTATCATTTGGTCATAAACTATTTAAGGACTCCATCACAACACAAAAATTCATTAGAAGATAATAGAATTTATGATGAAAAATATCAAAATAACTTTTATCAATTTATAACTCATATATAATTATAAATGTATACCCTAATCATCAACAGCCTGACGATTGGCTTTGGAACATATTTGAATTATTGAAAATGTAGCACAACCATCAATAGACTGATAATTGACTTTGGAACATAATTCACAATAATTGGGTTCTTCTATCATGAGCTCCGATAGGATTAGGGTTAAGATGAACTCGTCAAACCCAACACCTTGTCATATAGTTAAATCATTCGATTCGAGTCTGATGTGAAATCCTAATAGAAAATATTTTTGTATTATATCACACTGTCATAGCAATGGGCTTAAGGATTCGATCTAATGATCATCATAGGACTGCAACTCCTCTATCGAGCTTGATTGATCCCATCTTGGTGCGATCTAATTCCTATAATGAACATTGTTGCCCAGCTAGACAATCCAAGGGGGGGTGAATTAAATTTTAAAAATTTAAATCAAGTATGTTTAGAGATTAACTACTTAATGCTAAATGAGTGATCAGTGAGAGCAAGAGAAGTAAAAGAAAAGCACACACACAAACAAGATAACTTTTATAGTAGTTCGATGCACTCCCAGCACCTACGTCCACTTTTCAAGCAGCACTCTTGGAAATTATACTATAATCCCTCAAGATTACAATCAAATAGTTTTTTTGGACTCACTATCCCAAATCTAGTTGATTCTTTCTTAGGTTCATCAACCATAATCTTTACAATCCTCAATCGAGGCAATACAAACCAATAAATGAAATGTAAAAATCCTAACCCCTAGTTCTGGCTCCTACTAAAACCTAGTACATGAAGAGGAAAAAGAAGTTTCACAACACAAAATACTCCTTAAATTGAGCTACAATGTTATCAATGTAGCTCGTTAGTTGCCTCCTTAATTGCTGTGTTATTGCACTTGAGGATGCTTTGATGCTTGAGAAAGCATTGATTGAAAATGTTTGCTTGATGAAAAACTGGGCATTCTTACTTTTCTCTCTTTTTTTCTTCTTTCTCAAAGGGTATTACTTCTTCTCTTTTATATCTGGACCATTCCCACAATGCTTGAAATGATTAGAACCTAGAAAAAGTTTGAATCTGATCGTTGGAGGTGAGAACTAGCCATTTGAGGTGAAAAAAGTAAGTCTGGAACTATCCGTTGAAAAGCTATCACCGTGTTTCGAGATCTCTCGGATTGTCTTGAGACATCTCATTGCACTTTGAGATTTTCTAGTTTGGCCATGGGACGTCTCATTCTCATCACCCAAAAATCTACTTTCTAAAAAAAATTGCTGCCTGAGATCGAGACCTCTTGGTTCTAATGGAGACATCTCACCATGACTTTGAGACCTCTCAAGAATTCATCAACATGTCTTGGTCTCAAAGCATAGAAATGATATTTTTGTTTTCTGAGATTGAGATGTCTTGAGTTCAACTCAAGACCTCTAAAAACTTTGCTAAAGACCTATTTTAGCATGCCAAACACTAGAAGATGTCTCGAAAATTTTTGGAGACATCTCAAAAATACTCCAAGGCTAATTTCATGGGAAAACTTGCTACAAAATAAAAGGTTTTGATCTTGACTTGAATTGCATCTTATATCTTCCTTATTTTGGTCAAAGAGTTCTCATTCTTTTGAACATTTAAACACATAAAATAATATTTATCAGTAATCATATGCTTTAATGTTTGATCATTATCAAAATCACTTAGGAGGTTAACAATCTTCCCCTTTTTGATGATGACAAAATATTAAACACTTCATAAAAAATGTAAGCAGTAGATGTAACATGTATGTTAAATACAAGGAGAATTCTTTAATATAATATGTTCAATTTCTAAAGATCTCAAGTTTTTAATATTTTATCAATGCTCCCCATTAAGATGTGCTCTCTTGATTTGTACAAGTTAATTAGTATGATGTTATTACTATGAGAATAAAGTGATACTTTCTTGTTATATTTTGCCTATGATTCCTTTTTCATACATTTTTCCCCCTTTTTGTCCGCATCAAAAGCACATTAATTTATAGAAAAGAATAAAACATTCATTGCAAAAAGGGAGGTACATTTCTAAGAAACATTAATTTCATTATAGAAAGGAGAGATAACATCAACAGAGATGTATATTGGTTTACAAAAAGAGATTTTCACCAATATAATCAAAGGCAAACCAAACAACAATACATAGATTGAGAAAAAAGGCTAGACCTAGTCCTCATCAGAAATAAATTCTATGATAGGTTTGGAGGCTAAGGGAGGTCTAGTAGAGGAAAGGTGAGAAGTTGGTCGAGGAGAGGGTGAGGGTCGAGAGGTAGAGGAAATTCGAGATCCAAGGTTTCCAACATGATCCATAATCTGCTGAAGAGAGATGATGATCACTTTCGTACTAGTATGGGTGACAATGCTTTCTTCCACTCTTTTGGCAATTTTGGTAGTCTCAGATAACAAAAGTTCTATCTATGTCGACAACCCGTGCTACTCTTTTTCCAGAATTTCTTGTCTCTGAGATAACCTACTGATTTGTTGACTGAGCATCTCAGTCTGCCCTTCAGTAGAAATCCTCTAATCATTAATGATTACTAGAATTTGATGTTTCAGTTCAGAGAGCAGTTCAGTCATCCTTGTAGATACCTTCTCCACAACCTGCTCTACAACCCTTTCACCAATCTATATAGATCAAAATCAAAAGGCAGGGTAGGAATTTGGCTTGGATGAGCTTGCAGTATGTGGGGTGATCCAAGTGCAGTGAAAGATGGTCCAACAGCAGAGGAAGAAGATGAAGGAGGTGGAGGTCTATGTTTTTCAGGTACATTTCTAACACTCACATCCTTGTCCACTCTCACCCATCTATCTTCTTTCTTTACAAATTTTATTCTATGTAGAGTCCCCTCATTTAGATAATCAGTGTGGGCTAGTCCTTTGAAATCTTCACCTTCTAAATCTATATGAAAGTCCTTGAAAATTAGAGTGAAGATCATTCCATAAGGAAGACGTGCTTTGCTTTTGTTTGCTGTGTCCTTAATCTGTTGAAGCATTAAGAATGGGAGGTTGATAGGAGTTCCTTTCACTAAATAATACAGAACTGCTAGTTCTTTTTTCCCTATCCAATAATGTCTTCCAATTTTTGGAAAAATTATATGACTGACAATACTATGAAGCAACCTCATTTCTATAGAAAGATGGTTTGATATTAATTGTTCATTTTCATTTACATCTCCCCTTTCTAAGATACACTTCAAAGCTTCATTTCTTTTAGTCAAATTCAAATAATAGATTCCTAACATTGGAACTTCCAATAGATGCCCTAATCTTCTTTCATCTAATGCAATGTGAACCCCTTTCACCAAAGACTTGATCCAAGACTCCCCCTAAAACTTAAGATTATGAAAAAATTTCCTAATATGATTTGGGTAAACCTTTACCTTAAGCAAACAGAGCTTTTCCCAACCTTGCTGTCAAATCTATGAACCAATGCGAAAGTTTTCTTGATCCACAAACCCAAAGTCCACCTTCCGTCTGGTGGGAGCACTTCAACTGACAACAAACAGATGAGATCGAGAGGAAGGAGCTATTGGAGATTCCTGGGAGCTGTCCTAGTGCCTCTTTGCCCTATTTTTGGCCGATAGAGCATTGGACGGTCTCTGGACAATAGTAGATTTTCTTTTTGGAGCCATTGGAATCTTAGAATCTAACCAAAAAGGAAATGGAATAGTGATTTGGGGATTTGGAGTGGGTTGGAGGAAGTTTGCAAGAGTTTTGAATGAGAAATCTTGGCGAAAGAAAAAAGAAAATGAAGAAGATGGCTTAACAGATTTTTGCTAGAAAGAGGGACCTGCAAAACTCAAGAAGTCTCAAGATAATGATGAGAAGTCTCGCATTTGAGGCGAGAAGTCTCAGATTACAATCGAGAAGTCTTGAGTATAAATCGAGACGTCTCGATGATAGGAGGAGAATTTTAGAAAATATGAGATTTCAAATAGAATTTTTCTGATTTTACTAGATAGAAATAAGGGTGTGTAGGATGGCAAGAGGAGATATAATACAATTCAATAAGTACATGATAAAACACATTTATAGAGGATCACAAATTCCAAGTTCACCTTGGATTTTTGAAAATCTATCTTCATTTAGAGGTTTTGTAAAAATATCATCAAGTTAATTTTTAGTTGAGACAAATTCAAGCACAATATTTTTGTTTTGAACATGATCTCTAATAAAATGATGTCTAATTTTAATATGCTTAGTTCTTGAATGTTGAATAGAATTTTTGGTTAAGTTTATGGCACTAGTATTGTCACACCTAATGGAAATGTTATTTTCCTTAATTCCAAAATCTTTGAGTTGCTGCTTAATCCAAAGTAATTATATGCAATAACTCCTCGAAGCAATATATTTAGCCTCCACCGTTGACAAAGCTATGGAGTTTTGCTTCTTGCTATACCATGAAATTAAGTTTAACCCTAGATATTGGCAAGTGCCACTAGTTCTCTTTCTATCCATTCAACATCCTCTATAATTAGCATCAGTGTATCCTATTAGTTCAATAGAGAATTATTTTAAGTACCGTAATTGTTAGGGTAAATCCGCTCCTACCAAAGTTTAACCTGCCACTTCATATCGAAATTCCTCTCGGACTTCTCCTTGGACAAAACTCCTACTAGACATCTCCTTTGACAAAACTCCTACCGGACTTCTCCATCCATAGAACTCCTTTCAGACTTCTCCTTCAACAGAACTCCTCTTAGACTTCTCCTTTGACAAAACTCCTATCGGACTTCTCCTTCAGCAGAACTCCTTTTGGACTACTCCTTCAGCGAAACTCCTCCCAGACTACTCCTTCAATAGATCTCCTACCGGACTTCATTTTCAGTAGAATTCCTTTCGGACTTCTCCTTTAGTAGAACTCCTCCCACACTTCTCCTTCGACAAAACTCCTACTGGACTTCTCCTTCGACAAAACTCCTACCGGACTTCTCCTTCGACAAAACTCCTTCTAAACTTCTCCTTTAGCAGAACACCTGCCAGACTTCTCCTTCGATAAAACTCCTATCGAACTTCTTCTTTAGAAAAACTCCTTCCGAATTACTCTTTCAGTAAAGCTCGTCCTAGACTACTCCTTCAACAAAACTCCTACCAGACTTCTTCTTCAGTAGAATTCCTTCTGGACTTTGCTTTAGTAGAACTCCTCCTGGACTTCTTCTTAAGTTGAATTCCTTTTGAATTTTTTCAAGCCAGACTGCTCTAGCCGCATTCCTTCTAGACTCCTTCAATAATGTTCCTTCCAGACTCCTCCAGTTGAACTTCTTTTGGACTCCATCCAGTCCCCCAATGGGCCCCTCCTAGTTGAGCCTCTCTCTATCACTGGAAGGACCTCAGCATTAATCCTTAATGTCAAAAGCTAGTTAATGCATAAATGATCTTGGAGACATCTGAACCTCTTTTGAATTACCGATCCATGAAGTTCTTCACTGCCCATGGCTATTCGATCCGAGCTCCAGCCATTAAATCCCAATTGACTGGTGCATCATGACAATGGACACCATCCTTCATAACAAACTCTACGTGGCCATGAATGACCCACTACTAGGTAGTTATGGTTGTCACCATTAATTTGTTATAGACTCCATCTATAAAAGGGATCCTATAGATATATTTTTTCTCTAAGCTCTCTTTTTCTTCTTGATACTTTGCTACTTTCTTTTCTGAGCACTTCATTTCTATTGGCCAGAAGAGCTGACTTAATCATCGGAGGATCCTACCAGAGCCACCACCCCGACTCCAGATAAGACTTATATTTTATAGGTCCTTGATGGTGACCTCATCTTTTCTAGCTCTAGCTCCATTCTAGTGTTAACCAGATTCTGCACCAACAGGATTGGTGCTAGAAAAAGGGTCTCTAAGTGCTTCTTCTAAAAGGAATGCCAAGTCAATCTCACCTGCCTTCCTTTTTCTCTTAATTCTTCAAATCTGCTTCTATTTGACCTCTTCTTGCTCCAGAGAATGCATCCAAAGAAGACAACCATCTGGCGGTCTACTGCTTCCACTGCTAGATCCTGGATCCATCCATTTGGACCCCATCATCTACTCTCCAATCTCCTCTGCTAGTAGTCATGGTGGATCTAAAGCAGTTCAACTTGCTGATGCAGTAGATTTGAGGCCTCATCAAAATAGTGCAGGCTATACAGTAGCCTCTGGTTGTAGCCCAGCAAGAAAATTCCCAACCAGAGCCTCAAGAATTGGCATCAAGAAGGGCAACCTGGGTCAGCAAACCCATCACCTCCGAAAAGAGAAAAGAGAGTAGGGAGCCCCTATTCCAATCATGATTCTTCTCCAGAGGAAACATTTCGCATCTATAGTTAGAAACCCATCGAGATCCACGATCGAGGTGATGTTCTTGATCAGAAGCTTTAGAACATGGACCAACAGATTGAGAAGCTCTACCATGCAGCCCCCACTCATCGTAATGATATCTACACCGACCCTCCCTTTTCTGCAAGAATTATGTAGGAGTCGATCTTGCTGAACTTCAAGCTTCCTTAATTCAAGATTTATGATGGAACCACTGATCCAGTCGACCACCTGAAGGTCATCCGGACCAAGATGCTGCTCCATAGTGCACCAGACATCATCTTGTGCTGAGTTTTTCTATCTACTTTGAAGGAAGCGATGAGAAATTTATACTCGATGCTGAAGCTAGGTACGATCTTCTCTTTCAACCAAATGAGCCATCAGTTTATGGCTAATTTTTTAGTAGCCAATGTTTCAAGCAAGGTTCGGACTCCCTCATTAACATCAAGTAAAAGAAAAAAGAGTCCATCTGAGCTTACATCAGTCGCTTCAATGTCACTGCACTAGAGGTCAGGAATCTAGATCAGTCTGTTGCCATGGCCGCACTAAAGGGCAGCCTTCAGAAGAATAATCTACTATTTTTCCTGGAGGAGAAATACTCCAAGAACTTTACTGATCTGCTGGGTTGAGTTGAAGATTATGCTCGAGCTAAAGAAGCTTTCAAATCGAAGGATGAGAAAGCCATAGGAGAGCGGCAGGTGGGCAAGTCTAGCAAGCCTACAGTTGAAGAGAAGTCAAATGAAGTTCGACTATGCTCTCGAATGTCTCTTGAGCTTAGATGAGCCCCGACTCCTCCCTAAGTTCATCGTTAAAAGAGCCTTGATCGAAGGACATGGCAAACTCTCCTCCTAAAAGATTTCATAACTACGCCCCTCTTAATGCTCTGAGAACCAAAGTGCTGATGGAGATTAAGAAGCAGCTACCAAGACCTAAGATGATGCACACTCATCTTGGCAAGTACAATCCTAATAATTACCATCTCTACCATCATGACCATAATCATGATACTAAAGAATGTATCCAACTCTAAGATGAGATTGAGGAGCTCATCAAGCGCGGCTGACTTGGTTAATTTCTATGACGTCGACCTGAAACAAGGAGAGAGCAGTCGAGAGCATTATCAAAATCAAGACCACCAAGAAGGAAGGAGCAGCAAGGGGATCGACCACCTCTCGACATCATCAGCACCATTCCTACAGGACTGCGATGGAAGGATGTCAGCAGATCTGAGGGATCGGGTAAAAGATAGAGAACTGAGGAGCCCATCACTTTCACTGAAGAAGATGCATAGAAAGTTTAGTTCTCGCAAAATGATATGATTGTAATTACTTTAAATATTGCATACTATGATGTACGTCACGTTCTTATTGATAATGAAAGTTCGATCAATGTCTTATTTTATGATGGTTTCTTCAAAATATCTCTACCTAATAACCAGCTCGGATCGATGGATGCTACACTGGTTGGTTTCACTGGCAATGCAGTACCGGTCAAAGGGATAATAACTTTACCTGTGGCTATATGACAATATCCAAAACGATCCAGGGCACAAGTGGATTTTCTAGTGGTGAAAATCTCATCTACTTACAACACAATCCTCAACCGACCTCGTTTAAATGCATTGCAGGCAGTGGTCTCAACTTATTATCTAAAAATGATGTTTTCAAAAAGTTATAGGACTGGAGAGGTTAGCAGAGATCAAGCTTTGGCAAGACACTGCTACTTAATTGCCTTGCAAAGGGCTGAATAATCAGACCCTTGTCCAGTTGATGAGTTGGACGTCCGTGACGACCTTACAGAAGAATGAAAGGAACCCATGGAAGATCTTGTTTTGATCTCTTTGAATAATGAAAATAAAGAGCATACAATGTAGATTGACTCCAATCTAGAAGAGGAGGTACGAGAGTAGCTCATCAAATTTCTATGGAGAAATGTGGATATTTTTGCTTGAACCCCCACAGACATGCCTGGAATTGATGCTAAAGTTAGGAAACATCAAGATGCCATTGATCCTAAACATCGACTATTAAAAGAAAAGATGCACAGTTATGCCCCAGAGAAATAGAAGGCAATTGCAGAAGAAGTTGACAAGCTCCTCAAGATCGGATTCATCCGAGAAGTCTTCTATCCGAACTAGGTTTCCAATGTGGTCTTTGTTGTGAAGGCAAATGGCAAGTAGAGAATGTGCATAGATTTCAAAAAATTGAATAAGACCCGCCCAAAAGATAGCTATCCCCTATCTAGAACTGATCAACTGGTGGATGCAACCTTGGGCCACGAGCTTCTCACTTTCATGAATGCCTTTTTTGGCTATAATCAAATCTACATGGCACCAAAAGATGAAGAGAAAACTGCTTTTGTTACTGACCATGATCTCTATTGTTATAGGGTTATGTCCTTTGGGCTCAAGAATACAGGAGAAACATATCAGTGCCTTGTCAATAAGATCTTTAAAGAGTAGATTGGCCATAATATGGAGATCTATGTAGATGACATACTTATCAAGAGTCGAACATCAGCAAATTACATAGTTGACCTTGAGGAGACCTTCAGTGCCCTTCAAAAATACAAGATGAAGCTGAACCCAACCTAGTATGCTTTCGACATGACTTCAGAAAAATTCATGGGGTTCGTGGTGTCGAGATGCAAGATTGAGGTGAATCATGAGAAGATTTTGATCATCCAAAAAATGACTGCTCCAAAATCAATAAAAAAAGTTCATCACCTAATAGGAATGGTGGCAGCTCTGAACTGCTTCATCTCAAGGTTAGCCAAGCAATTCATGCCCTTTTTTCGAGTTCTCAAACAATCAAAGAACTTCTACTAGGATGCTAAATGTTAACAAGCATTTGAAGAACACAAGAACTATCTCGGCTCGTCTCTTCTATTGACAAAGCCTGAACCTAGAGAAAAACTATTTTTGTATCTGGCAGTCTCTCCAGTAGCCCTTGCCGCCGTCTTATTCAAAGAAGAGGTGAAAATATAGCAGCCGATCTATTATGTAAGCCGAGTCCTGAGGGACATTAAGACTAGCGATACTAAGTTAGAAAAACTAACTTATGCTCTACTGATTATAGCCCGAAGACTTCGATCTTATTTTTTAGGGGACCACTATAATCTTCCTTACTGATCAACCAATCAAGGTAGTTCTTTATCGGATAGGCACCTCCGAAAGAATCGCAAAATGGGCAATTGAACTTATAGAGTTTGATATCAACTTTCAGCCTTAGTTATCAATCAAAGTTCAAATACTGATAAATTTCATCGTAGAATGTATCATCCCGGATGAGACTGAACTTGAACAGAATGAAACCAGCATCCCATGGTTGCAGCCGAGCTCTCCTATAGAAAGTGCCAACCATTTTGAAGGCTTCTGAGCCCTGTATATGGATGGCTCATCCAATGCTTCAGGCATAGGTGCTGGGTTGACCTTAGTAAATCAGAAGGAAGTCATTGCCGAATATACACTATGATTTGAGTTTTCTGCATCCAATAATGGAGTCAAATATGAAGCTTTGATTGCAGGATTAAGGATAACCAAAGAGTTGGAAGCAGATCGGCTTCAAGCTTACAGTGACTCTTAGTTGGTAGTGGGATAAGTTAGTGGCAACTCTAAAGCCTGGAAAGAAAGAATGGTAAAATACTTTGAAAAAGTGAAGAACTTAACTCCAGCCTTCAATAGTTTTAACATTCAATAGATTCCAAGAGCAGAAAATACCAGAGCCAACCTCCTCGCTAAGCTAGCCACACTTGCACCAAGTGAATTACCAGAAGAAGTCTTCTTCGAAGTTCTGAAATGCCCATGTTTGGAGGAGTCACAGTTTGTGATGTAGATCGACTATTAACCCTGCTGGATTGACCTGCTAATTACTTATCTCAAGGATGGAACTCTTCCTTATGATCCAAAAGAAGCTTGGAAACTACGAAATCAAGCCTTTTGGTATGTTCTATATGAAAACAAGCTGTATAAAAGATTGTACTCTTTACCACTCTTAAAATATTTTTGATCTTTTAAGGTCAATTTCGCTCTATGGAAAGTGCATGATGGAATCTATGGAAGACAGGTGAGGGTTAGATTTCTATCTCACAAACTACTTTGGCAGGACTATTATTGGCCGAAGATGCATCGTGATTCTATAGAATATGTTAGGAAGTGTGATCGGTATCAAAAAAATACAAATATTCAAAGACAACCGGCCTCCAAGCTTACATCCCTGAGCATCCCATGGTCATTTGCATAATGGGGAATGGACATACTCGGGCCCTTTACTATGGCATCCGGATAGCGAAAGTTTCTACTAGTAGCAATTGATTATTTCACAAAGTTGGTTGAGGCAGAACCTCTGACAAAAATTACTGAAGCAAAGGTGCAAGACTTCATCTGGAAGTCAATTGTCTATAGATTCAGCCTACCTCAAATCCTTAAAATAGATAATGGGTAATAGTTTGTTGGCACAAAATTTGCCAAGTTCTATGAAGATCTAAACATCATCCATAATTTTACATCACTAGCTCATCCAGAGGCAAATGGAGAGGCTGAGGTGACCAACTGGACTTTGTTGCAAGGCATAAATGCAAGTCTTGAAAGAGCAAAGGAAACTTGGGTAGATGAGCTTTATCATATACTTTGGGCATACCGAACTATCCAAAGATTGCCAACTGGGGAGACTCCATTTGCCTAGCTTTTAGAATATAAGCAGTCATCCTAATAGAACATAAACTTCTATCTATGTGAGTCATGGCATTCAATGAGTAGTGCAACTCACAGAATCTTAGAGTCAAACTCGACTTGTTGGAGAAAAAATGTGAAGAAGCTCAAGTCTGGATGGTGGCCTAGAGTCAAACTCGACTTGTTGGAGAAAAAATGTGAAGAAGCTCAAGTCTGGATGGTGGCCTACAAGCAGAAAGTGGCTCGTTACTATAACTCTAGGGTCAGCAACAAAATATTCAGATTGGGAGACTTGGTACTTCCGCAAGCAGCTATATCACAACATCAAAATCAAGGAAAGCTTGCCCCAAATTGGAAAGGCTCATATGAAATCAAGGAGATCGTCCGATCCAAAATTTATTACCTGAAGGAGCTCGGAGGGGTAGATCTTCCATGCCTATGGAGCTTGGAGAATTTACCAATGTACTATCAATAATCTCATTTTAATAATTTTTTTTTACTTTAACATCCTCGATCTTGGTGCAAAACTATGATGATAGGCAACAACTACTTGAATTAATCAAAACTGATAGTGTCGGGAACAAGAGGAGAATCTCATCCTGACATAGATGAAGATCTCCCATTATATAAGAAAGAGGAGGGGAGAGGCCCTTCCAACGGTCCTTTTGTGCCCCTACTATCCTGATAGGAATAGGAGAAGAATCTTGTCCTAACATGAGCAAGATGAAGACCCCTATTATCTAAGATGGGAAGGAGGGAGAGGCCCTTCTAACGGCCTTTTTATGCTCCTACTGTTCTATTAAGAACAAGAGAAGAACCTTCTCCTAATATGAGCAAGACGAAGACTCCCATTATCTAAGAAGGGAGGAGGAGAGAGGCCCTTCCAACGGCTCTTTTGTATCCCTACTATCCTGTTAGGAACAGAAGGAGTACCTCATCTTAATAAGAGCAAGAATGAAGATCTCCAATTGTTTAGGATCGGAGGTGAACCTTATGTTGGAAATTATGTCCCAAAGCCAATCATCAGCCTATTGACGGTTGAGATATTATAATTGATTTATTAATTTATAAAACAACTTTTGGTATCTTTTTTATTCCAAGTTTACATCTTCTAATGAACTTGATTATTGTGATGAAGTTCCTAGGACTATTTAGTTTCGATAAAGAGAGGATTTATCGATTAGTCATTAAATTTGTTCATGACCAAATGATAGACTGTTAAATAGGACGACAGTGTCTATCGAGCATAGGTCGCTATATGCCATATAGGTTGGTTGTCCTCTTAACCAAGAAGTGTGGAGACACTGGTATATCATACAGATGAGATATATGGGTACATCATCATTGAACATGACCAACTCTAGAGTATTCTACTGTCGAGAATGTCTCTAATGGGATATAGGTATAAGTATCCCTTAGACCTGAGATCACCTCAGTGACTTGTAAGCAACTCACAGTGCTTTGCTACTGGATTAGCTGAATTTCTAATTCATCAACGAAAGGCTTCTGGGCATAGTCAAGTACATGTAAAGTCGAAGTGTGATCAAGATGGAATTGGCCAGTCCAAGAGTTAGAGAAGAATATATCATTGTATTTCAATATAGCAAAATCTTGGCCAGGGTAATCCATCAGATGGATTTGATATTTTAAAATATAATATGGATAACCTGATCAAAATTGACAGTTGAACTTTAAGATATCCTACGAGCATTATGCTCAAGGGGATGAATTATATGAAAGCTATATCCACATGGGTTCTAAAGATGGTGTTCTACCCTTCGACCTATCCGACCATCGGATATCATTGCTAGATGGTCACTTTGATTGGTATAGAAAATTATTTCTATGCTACTAGCTTAGGTTCGGACCTATGAGGTCATACATATTAGAGTTCATATTTTGATCGGATGGTTGATCAGCGATGTAGAATCATTTTAGGGTTAAACGATCAATACGGTTGATGTTTGACCTAATGCAAGTGTTGTAGGAGGATCGATTAGCAATTTGATTGCTAATTAACTTAATTCGATTAAGCCAGTAGGTTGAGATTAAGTTTAATTAAATATAATTTAATTAGATTTGGTTTGAGCTTGATTAGATTAAATCTAATTGGTTTATTGGATAAGCCAAGTACAAGAAAGAACTAGTCCTAGTCTAACTAGGACTTGGGTCAACCCAATTTCTTAATTTAATTAAAAAATAAATTAAAATTAAATTTTATTTAATCTAATTTAAATTTTTTTTTAAATAGATTAGGATCTTATTTAATTGGGTTAGATTACTCTTATTTTTATTTGGTTAAAAGATCTTGTTTGACCAGGTCAAAACAGGAGTCCTAGTCACACTAGGACTCCCTATTCCTTATGCCACCTAATCCTCATGCCCCATCTCTTTCTCTTTATGTTTTTATGTGAAATTCTCCATGACTAAAGGCTTCTCACACCCCATTTCTCTCTTCTATTTCTCATATGGAAGTTTGTTCCATGACCAAGTCAAAAGGGGAAGTTGATTTCGCTTAGGATCCTACAACATAGAATTCCTAGGTAACTAAAAGTCCTCCTTCCCTTCATGCCGCCACCTCCATTATTTCTCTCTCTCTCTCTCTAATTTCTTTTTGGGTTTATATGCATCCTCGCTTCCTGGTCCATGGCAAAATAAAAAAAAGGTGGGGCACCCAAGAGTTGGGCACCTCAACAACTTTCCTTATTTGGTCCTTTCTAGTCTAGATTTTTTACTTAACTAAGACTCTACATATCTCTTTATTAAAAAATATTTTTTATTAAATTTTTTGTAGATTATAGACACTAAAGAGGTCCCTTTGGTGTAGAAAAATTAGAGAAAAATTCATCTAGATTGTGGAGATATTAAAAACACAAATTAGGGTTTCTAGAAAAAGAATAAGGAAGAAGAAGAGGGCCTTCTTCTAGGGTTTTTGTTCCAGATCTCTCCCTCCCTTCTTGTGAGCTTTTGAGAGGTCTCTCAGTATCATAAATCTTATTTTTTTCCTTTCAGTATTTTGAAATATCCAAGTTTTGAAGAAGGAAGTATCAGACTGACTATCGAAGAGAGATCAGCATAGTGCTAGCATACTGTGCTGATTTCCTGCGTCACAATCTCTGATTGTGTTCGTGGGCTCATGTGAATGACTCTTAGAGGTCGGACACATATGTGTTTCATGAGTTCATCCTCAAGTTTGGATCAGCAAGTTAGAATATCTAACTTGCTTAGGTAACAGATTCGAACTGTTATTTTATAGTTGCATTAGATGTTGTATAGATCTAGGTTGATATGATCAACCTTTTCTTTTTTATTTAATTTTTAATTTTTAATTTAAATAATATGAAATAATCATATAATAAGATCTTATACCAGTGATATTTTAGATTAATTTTGATTGATTTTAATCTTTCATTGCCTGATCTTGAAAAAATTTTGATATCTAGTCTTAAAATCCAAGATTTGGTTCCTACAATTTGTATCAGGGCCTAGGTTCTTATTATATGATTTTTCTGCATATTTAGATTATTTCTTAGATTAAATCTAATTTATAATCTAATTATTAAATCTAAAATTAAAAAATTTAGATCTCATGAACTGCCATAAGGTTTTCCTACTGTATGATTTACCCCTTATAGTGAAAAGATTGTCCTAGTTCATGATGATCTGACTCTAATCATAAATTTATTAGATTTGATCTAATTTTATTTATGATTTAATAAATTTAAAATAATTTTTTATCTAAAAATAAAATATTTTAGATTGCATGGATTATCGTAAGATAGTCCTGTTGTAAGGTTTACCCCTTACAATGGATAGATTGTCCTTGTACGTGTTGATCTAAAATATTGATCATAAAATTTTAGATTAGATCTAAAAGATTTTATGACCTAATTAAAAATATTTTAATTTAATTTCAATCATCATAAATATGTTAGATTTGATTTAGGAAGATTTATGATTGATTATTATTGAAACTATTTCAATTATATGAACCTATTTAGATTAGATCTAAAGTAGTTTTATGTTTATTTTACTTGAATATAGATTATAAATCAAACATGCAACTTGATTGATAGAACCATATTGTAAAAATATTTTATGAATACGAAAATCATATTCAAAAAGCTAAACCCTAATCCTCACCCCCAAAACTTAATTAAGAATTAAGAAGTTGTTTGATTAGGTTCTAGAATTATAAATTGAAGCTCCTATGACACGAATCATAACACATTGGGTTAATGGGTTAGAAGAGATTAGGTCCATTAATTGGGATAGACCTAAGATTAGATTAAAGAATAGACTTAATTAAAGAATTGACTAAATTTAATTAATTATTATCTTAAATTAGGTCAAGGATTCCCTTGATCAATTATAGTAGTTATAGTTGGTCATGTCCCTGTCTTTTAACAAGAACTAAATGGACTTGATTCTTGGCTAAGAGGTCTAGCTCAAACTGTTAGGTTGATCTAATCAAGACTAATTAAATCAGTTGGTGTCTAAGATAAGTTTGGCACATACGATCAGTGGTTTTTAATTGGTAACCCACTTACCTAGCCATTTTCGATGGTGTCTAAGGCAAGCTTTGATAAACCCTTCCACCGCCCTTCTTGGTGAATTTAGTTTTGATTAGATCACTTGACAATTTGAGTTGACCCATGTCAGCAAATTAAATTAGTGTGACTGATTTAGATGCTCCTACACCAGCCTGTTAGTGTCTCCCTTAAGCTGACTTGGTGAAGCTAGTGGGAGGATCATGACAAGCTGGTTAATCTGACCTACTGACTTTTATAAATTAATTTTCTAAATTTATTATATCCCTAAAATAAAATAATTATATGATAATTGGATCATAGCATCCTATTAAAGTGGATGATAATGGGTCCATCATTTGGATAATCATTGAAGGCCTAAATATCTGGTGCTTACCGATTGATAGAATTATCATTCATTATATGATCTCTTGGATACATCTTTCTAAATGGTGCTTAAGTGGGCTATCAAAAGTTCAGCTTGATCATTTAATGATTGGATGGGCCAAGTATGGTCATGTTAATGGTTGGACTTAACTGGACCCTTTTCTGAGAAGGTCAAAGCCAATTGATCAGGGCCTGAGGCAAAATTTAATTACTAAAAATTATTTGAAGAAATAATTGGTTGTGAACCTATCCTTAAATGTTCATGGGTGGGCCAACCAAAGTTGGACTTGTGTACAATCTATGTGAATTCTAGTACCCACTAAGGAATTAGGATAATTCCTTAAATTGGAGGTAGAGGCTACCAATTTGAACAAAATAGTGGAAGACCCTTTTGATTAAAGTTCAAATCTATAGATTTAATAAATCAATTACTAATTAGGTTATATTTTTTTTTGTATAGATATGGCTACTTTCCTATCGCTTCAATCATTGTTGGACGATGATAAGTTGGTGTGACCCAACTTCAGTAGTTGGTACCGAAATTTGAAGATTGTCCTGGAGTATGAACGGATCCTATATGTGCTGATGGATTCTACACCTGAGGAGCCAGCTGCCAACGCACGTGGAACAGTCAGAGACACGTATCAGAAGTGGCTCAGTGACAGAACCATAGTGCGCTGCATTATGCTGGCTGTGATGAGCGATGAGTTCAGTTGCAGGTTTGAGATAGCTCAGCTAAATAAAATGCTCCAAGTGTTGGAGGATTCTTTTGGCACACTCGATGACGTTGAGAAGCACAAGACTAGTTATGCCATCTTCAATGCCAGACTATAGGATGGAGCCTCTGTCACTGATCATGTACTATACATGATCGAGCTGATAGAGCGCTTGAACAAACTCGGCTTCTCCTTGCATAAATAACTTGACAAATATGCAATACTGAACTCACTGCCCAAGTCTTATCTCCCATTCCTTACACATTATAGAATGTCAAAGCCTGAAGTTGACTACCATAGGTTACTGGGGTTACTTCAGAACTTTGAGAAGGATCCCCAGCTCCATAAAGAGTCAGTGAACTTAGTGGGATGTTCATCTTCTCGTTCTCGACCCTTTGGAAAAGGAAAGAAGAATAAGAAGAAGAAAGCCAAGAAGGTGCATGTTCAGGCTAGGACATCTGTGCAGGCTTAGACCCAAAAAACTAAGTCTGTGCAAGCTTAGACCCAAAAAACTAAGTTTGATATGAGTCAAGCTGAATGTTTCTTTTGCAAGAAGTGGAGGCACTGAAAGAGAAACTATTCTCAGTACATTGTCCCCCTGGATCCGAACAGGTATAGGAAGAAGCAAGCTATTGCTGAATAAGGTATTTATATGATAACTTCTTACAATTTTTCTATGTGTGATATTACTGACTGGGTATTGGATACTGAAAGCCCTTATCATATTTGCAATTCATTGCAGAGGTTGCAGATCAGTAGAAGATTTGAGCAAGGCAAGAGATTTTTGAACGTTGGAGATGGAAGACCAGTTTCTTTTCTAGCTTTAGAAATTTTAAAACTTGTATTTGAATCTCATATCATTGTACTTAGTGATTGTCATTTTTGTCCTAATTTTTTTTTAAATATCATTTCTGTAGGCCTTTTGGCCATGAACAATTATAAAATTTTAATAAAGAAACGAGTTTATAATGTCATTGTGAATGGCGTTACTACTTTCTATGGATAATTAAATAATGGTGTATATATGTTATCATAACCTATTAATGTAGTCTATTTAATCAGCAAATATCCTAGATTAGATAATATGATAGATATCTATTTAAAGCACTACAGGCTGGGTCATATAAACAAGAGAAGGATAAGTAGGTTGGCTTAAGAGGGTATCCTCGAAGTTAGTGATTGTGAATCACTTCCAACCTATGAATCCTGTCTTCTTGGTAAAATGACTAAGTCATCTTTTACTGAAAAAGATGAGAGAGCCACTGAACTCTTAGGACTAGTACATACTGATGTATGTGGACCAATGATTACTAGTGCCAAAGGTGGATATGTCTACTTGATCATTTTCACAGATGATCTATCCATATTTGGATACATCTATCTGATGAAACATAAGTCAGATTTGTTTGAAATATTCAAACGATTCTGAAGTGAAGTAGAAAAATAAACTAAAAAGAGTGTTAAAACTCTTCGATCTGATCGAGGAGGGGAATATCTTTCTTGTGAGTTTCTCACATATCTAGAAGAGAATGAAATTCTCTCCCAATGAACTCCTCCTGAAACACCACAGTATAATGGTGTATCTGAAAGGAGGAATCGCACTCTATTAGATATGATCTGATCCATGATGGGTTTTGCCAGCTTGCTGATATCCCTTTAGGGATATACACTCGAATCGCCTTACTATCTTTTAAATAGGGTTCCAAATAAATCTATGGTTAAAACTCCATATGAGATATGGATAGGATGTAAGCCAGCACTTTCACTCCTTAGGATCTGGGTCTACCCGGCTTATATCAAATGATTAATTATAGATAAATTTGGACCTAGGTCTGACAAGTGTGCATTTATAGGGTACCCAAAAGAGATCAAAGGATATTATTTCTATCATACTGATGATCAAAAGATGTTCATCAGCCTTAGGGCAACCTTTTTGGAAATGGAGTTCCTTAGTAAAGGAACTATTGCCTCTATGGTTGAACTTGATGAAGTTTAATAGGTAGAAAGTTCAACATAGAATGTTGAATCTAAGTCAGATTTGATCAGATCAGATTCGAAGCCTAGTAAACTCGCACCATTAAGGCAATTCGATAGAGTACCACATCATCCGAATAAATACTATGGATTCTTCATCCAGGATGGTAATCCCATCAAACTCGATGAAAATGATGAGGATCCGATCACATAGATGGATGCGATGTAGAGATCCGAATTTAAGAAATGGCTAGAAGCCATGACAATCGAAATAGATTCCATGAAGGTCAAAGATGTATGGACATTAGTTGACCCAGCTAAAAGGGTTAAATCCATTTGATGTAAATGGGTATGCAAAAGGAAAAGAGGCACGGATAGAAAGATGGAGACCTATAAAGCATTTCTGGTTGCCAAGGGGTATCGTCAACGTTATGGTATTGACTATGATGAGACATTCTCTCTAGTGACAATGCTTAAATCCATTCGGATAATGCTTGCAATAGGTGCCCACCTAGACTATGAGATCTGATAGATGGATGTGAAGATGGCTTTCCTAAATGGAGAGCTAACCAAAGAGGTGTATATGATACAACCTGAGGGGTTTACATCCACAGATGAGTCCAGGGTGTGCAGACTTCAGAGATTCATTTATGGTTTAAAGCAAGCATCTCGAAGTTGGAACATGTATTTTGATAAAGTGATCAAAATGTATGGCTTCGTTAAGAATGGAGAAGAACCCTACATTTACAAACGAGCAAATGGTCCAGTAGTGGTATTCCTTATTTTGTACGTGGATGACATTCTTTTGATCGAGAATGACATCCCTACAGTACAAGGAATAAAAGTCTGGTTGTCATCATAGTTCTCCATGAAGGACATGGGTGAAGCATCCTACATCCTAGCGATGAAGATCTATAGGGATAGATCTAATATGATGCTTGGTATATTCTAGTCTACGTACATAGAAATTGTACTGAGGAGGTTCAGCAAGGAGAATTCCGAAAAGGGCTATCTTCCGATAGGCCAGGTGAAAAAACTAGATCTAGGGTTTCATAAGTAGATCTTGAAACTATTACAAGATCATGCAGCAGAAGACTTAAATAAATTAAATATTTATTTAAATAAAAATATAAATACTTAGATCTCAGATCTATTACATGGTAAAGATATGATATTAAATCAAAAATTAAAAATACAAAGAAGAAAAGATTGATCACATCAAACTAAATCTACACCACATCTAATGCAGGCATGAAATCAATAGATCAGATCTATTTTCTATGTAAGTTAGATGTTCTAACTTACTGAACCAGGCTTTAGGATGAAGTCAAGATCCTGATGCAGAAAATCAGCACAGCATGCTAGTACTGTGCTGATCTCTCTTCGACGGTCGATCTGATAGTTCCTTCTTCAAAACATGGACTCTCCAAAATATGAGAAGAATGAGGAGAGTTTTTAAATCTAAGACTCTCTTAGAAAAAACTCAAAATAAGGAGGAGATATGAGAAATAAAAAAGCCTTAGAAGAAGACCCTCTTCTTCTTCTCTTTTCTCTCACCTAGACACCTAGTTTGGTGCCTATGGAACCCCCATGCCCAATGATCCTCTTCCTCTGATTTTTGCACAAACATAACCTCTCCTAATGCTCTATACTTCATAAAATAATCAGGTCAAAATTTATCCTAAATTTATAAAAAAAGAAGAGTCCTTGTTTAGGTCAAAAACTAGACAAGGTAGGACTAGATCTGCCAAGTGGTTGGGGCGCCCAACTCTTGGGTGCCCCTCCTCTAATTTTTTTTGGTAAATCCAGAAAGGAGAGGCACACAAAAAAACTTCTCATTCACATGGAATTAGGGAGAAAAAATAGGAGATGGGTGGCACACATGGAAGGAGATGTTTTGGTTTATAAGGATTCTATCTTATAGAATCCTAAATCAAAACTAACTTCCACTTAGACTTGGTCAACCACCAAATAACCATATGAGAATAAGATGAAGAGAAGGGGCATGCATGAAGACCAGAGAGAGACTCTCTGTCACACAAAAAGAGAGGGCATGGGGCGTGGAGGGCTAAGGTGGTGCAAGATGGAATCCTAGTCCTAGTCTTACTAGGATTCCATCTATGACTTGGTCAAACATGGTTTCTCAAACCAAGTTAAATCAAAACCAAATCAACTAAATTAAATTAGGTTCTAACCCAATTAAGAACTCAATTAAATTAGATTAAATTAGATTTAATTCTAATTTAAATTTTTAATTAAATTAAAATATTGGGTTGACCCGAGTCATAGTTAGACTAGGATTAGTTCTTCCTTACACTTGGCTTATCTAATAAGTCAATTGGACCTGATCCAATCAAGCCCAAACCAAATCAAATTAAATTATATTTAATTAGACTTACTTTCAGTCTTTTGGTTTAATCAAATTAAGCTAATTAGTATTCTAATTGCTAATCGATCCTCCTGCAACACTTGCACTAGATTAAACACCAATCATATTGATTGTTTAATCCTAAAATGATTCTAAATCATTGATCAACCATCCGATAGGAAAGTGAACTCTAATGTGTGTGACCTCATTGGTCCGAACCTAAGCTAGTAGCATAGGAACAAATTTTTATACCAATCAAAGTGACCATCTTGTAATGATATCCAATGGTCCGATAGGTTGAAAGGTGTAGAACACCATCCTTAGAATCCATGTGAATATAGTTTCCATATAATTCATTCCCTTGACCACAATGCTCATAGGACACCTCAGAGTTCAACTATCAACTCTGATCAGGTTGTCCATATTATATTTCAAAATATCAAATCCATCTGATGGATTATCCTGGCCAAGGTTTTGCTATATTGAAATACAGTGATACATTCTTCTCCAACTCTTGGAGTGATCAATTCCATCTTGATCATACTCCGACTTCACAAGTACTTGACTGTGCCGAGAAGCCTTCCATTACTGAATTAAAAATTCAGTTAGTCCGGAACCAAAGCATAGTGAGTTGCTTGGAAGTCACTTAGGTGATCTCAGATCTAAGAGATACTTATACCTATATCCCATCAGAGACATTCTTAACAACAAAATGCTCTAAAGTTGATCACGTTCAATGATGATGTACCCATACATCTCACCTATATGCCATATCAGTATCTCCACACTCCTTGATTAAGGGGACAACCAACCTATATGGTATATACCGACTTATGCTTGATAGACATTATCGTCGTAATTAACAGCCTATCATTTGGTCGTAAATAAATTTAAGGATTAATCGATAAATCCTCTATTTATCGAAACTAAAAGTCCTAAGAACTTTATCACAAAAATGGAGTTCATTAGAAGATATAAAATTATGATAAAAAAAGATGCCAAAATATTTTTTATTAATTCATAAATTAATTATAATATCTCAACCATCAACAGACTGACGATTGGCTTTAGGACACAATTTCCAATAACTCCTAGTTATCCTAAAGCCACTCGACACATTATCTAATACCCATCTTCAACTTATGGTTGTTGAACTCCTTGATTGTCAGGACCTTAGTGAAGGGGTCAGGTAGGTTCTCCTTTCCATCGATCTTTTGAAGGTCGACGTCACCACGATCCACGATCTGACGGACCAAATGAAAGCGGCGCAGAATGTACTTTGTCCACTAGTGTGCCTTCAGTTTCTTTGCTTGAGCTATGGTGCCAGTACTGTCACCGTAATGCAGGACTGGACCAATAATGGAGAGTGCTACTTTGAGCTCAATGATGAACTACCTCAGCCACATAGCTTCCTTTGGTGCATTTGATGCTGTCATGTACTCTGCTTCATAAACAGAGTCAGCTCCTGTATGCTGCTTGAAACTTTTTTAGTAGATGGCTCCAGTATTTAGAGTAAAGATATACCTCGACACACTTTTACTGTTATCATGATTAGATTGAAAGCTGGAGTCTATAAATCCCATAAGCTTCAGATCTGACTCACCAAAAACCAACCATTTCTCCTTAGTATTTCTCAAATACTTAAGAATGGTTTTAACCATCTTCTAGTGATTTTCTCTAGGATCAAACTCATATCTACTCACTACTCCTAGTGAGTACGCCACGTCTAAACTCGTACATATCATTGCATACATAATAGACCCTACTACCGAAGTATATGGAATTCTACTCATACACTCTCTCTCTTCAGGAGTTGTCAGACAATCCTTCTTACAGAGAGAAATTTCTTGGCCTATCAGAAGATAGCCCTTTTAAAATTCTCCATGCTGAACCTCTTCAACATAATTTCTATGTACATGGATTGGGATATACCAAGTATCCTTTTAGTTCTATCCCTATAGATCTTCATCCCTAGGATGTAGGATGCTTCACCCAAGTCCTTAATGAAAAACTATGATGACAACTAGACTTTTATTTCTTATAGTGTTGGGATGTCATTCCCGATTAAGAAAATGTCTTCCACGTACAAAATAAGAAATACCACTATTGGACCATTTGCCCATTTGTAAATGCAGGGTTCTTCTCCATTCTTAATGAAGCCATACGTTTTGATCACTTTATCAAAATGCATGTTCCAACTTTGAGATGCTTGCTTTAATCCATAAATGGATCTCTGAAGCCTACACACCTTGGACTCATCTGTGGATGTGAACCCCTCAGGTTGTATCATATACACCTCTTCGATTAGCTCTCCATTTAGGAAAGTCGTCTTCATATCCATCTACCATATCTCATAGTCTAGGTGGGCAGCTATTGCAACCATTATTCAAATGAATTTGAGCATTGCCACTAGGGAGAATGTCTTGTGATAGTCAATACCATAATATTGACGATACCCCTTGGTAACTAGATGAGCTTTATAGGTCTCCACCATTTCATTTATGCCTCTTTTTCTTTTGAATACTCATTTATACCTAATGGGTTTAACCCCTTCAGGTGGGTCAACTAATATCCATACATCATTGACCTTCATGAAATTTATTTCGGATCTCATGGCTTCTAGCCATTTCTCAGAGTTGGATCTCTGCATCATATCCATATAAGTGATCGGATCCTCATCGTTCTTACCGAGTTTGATAGGATCACCATCCTGGATCAAGAATCCATTGTATCTATCCAGATGGCACAGTACTCTATCGGATTGCCTTAATGGTACGGGTTCACTAGACTTCGAATCTGATCTAATCAAATCCGACTTAGGTTCAACATTCTGTATTGTACTTTCTATCTGTTGAACTTCATCAAGTTCAATCTTAGAGGCAAAAGTTTCTTCACCAAGAAACTTCTTTTCCAAAAAGGTTGCCCTAAGGCTGACGAACACTTTTAGTTCATCAGCATGATAGAAATAGTATCCTTTGGTCTCTTTTAGATATCCTATGAATGTACACTTATCAAACCTAGGTCCAAGTTTGTCTGTAATTAATCATTTGATATAGGCCGGGCATCCCCAAATCCTAACATGTGAAAGTGCTGGCTTATATCCTGTCCATATCTTATATGGGGTTTTAACTATAGACTTACTTGGAAACTTATTTAATAGATAACAAGTCGATTTGAGTGCATATCCCCAGAAGGATATTGACAAGCTAGCAAATCCCATCATGGAATAGATCATGTCCAATAGAGTCCAATTCCTTCTTTCAAGCACACCATTATGCTAGGGTGGTCCAGGAGGAGTCCATTAGGAGAGAATTCTATTCTCTCCTAGATATGTGAGAAACTCATTAGAAAGGTATTCTCCTCCTCTATCATATCGAAGAGTTTTAATATACTTTTCAGTTTATTTTTCTACTTCACTTCGAAATCGTTTGAACATTTCAAAAGAATCCAACTTATGTTTCATCAGATAGACATATCCATATTTGGATAGATAATCTATGAAAGTGATGAAGTAGACATATCCACTTCTGGCACTTGTGCTCATTGGTCCATATACATTAGTATGTACTAGACCTAAGAGCTCATTGGCTCTCTCACTTTTTCCAATAAAAGGTGACTTGGTCATTTTACCAAGAAGACAGGACTCACAGGTTGAAAGTGATTCACAATCATTGACTTCAAGGATTTCCTCTTGAATTAATTTGTTTATCCTGTTCTTATTTATATGACCTAGCCTACAACACCATAAGTAGATATCTGATACACTATCTAATCTAGGGTGCTTGCCCGTAGAATAGACTACATTAACAGATTGACATAACATATATATACTATTATTCAATTATCCATAGAAAGCAGTAACACCATTCACAATGACTTTACAAACTCATTTCTTTATTGAAATTTCATAATTGTTCATGGCCAAAAGACCTACAGAAATGATATTTAAAAAGAAACTAGGATAGAAATGACAATCACTAAGAACAATGGTATGAGATTCAAATATATGTTTCAAAATTTCTAAAGCTAGAACTGAAACTGGTCTTCCATCTCCAACATTCAGGAATCTTTTGCCTTGCTCAAATCTTCTATTGACCTGCATTCCTTGCAATGAATTGCAAATATGGTAAGGGCTATCGATATCCAATACCCAGTCAGTAATATCATAAATAGAGAAATTGCAAAGAGTTATCATATAAATACCTTGTCCAACAATAGCTTGTTTCTTTCTCTGCTAGTTTGGATCTAGAGAGGCAATGTATTGAGGACAGTTCCTCTTTCAGTGCCCTCGCTTCTTGCGAAAGAAGCATTTAGCTTGACTCTTATCGGGCTTGATCTTCATGGTCTGGCCCTACACTGATGTCCCAGCCTGAACTTGCACCTTCTTTATTTCCTTCTTCTTGTTCTTCTTCCTTTTTCTAAAGGGTCGAGAGTCAGAAGATGAACCTTACACTAAGTTCACCAACTCTTTATGGAGCTGGTGATCCTTCTCAAATTTCTGAAGTAACCCCAGTAAGCTATGGTAGTTTACTTCAGACTTTGTCACACTATAATGAGTAAGGAAAGGGAGATTGGACTTTGACAGCGAGTGTAGTATTTCATCTTTTTCAAGTTGTTCATGTAAGAAAAAGTCGAGTTTGCTCAAGCGCTCTATCAGCTCGATTATGTACAGTACATGATCAGTGATAGAGGCTCAATCCCGCATTCTAGAGTTAAAGATGGTGCAACTAGTCTTGTGCCTCTCAACGTCATCAAGTGTGCCAAAAGAATCCTCAGGTGCAGGATCCATCAGCACATATAGGATCCATTCATGCTCCAGGACAATCTTCAACTTTCGATACCAGCTATCGAAGTTGGATCTCACCATCTTATTATTGTCCAATAATGATCGAAGTGATAGGGAAGTGGCCATGTCTACACAAAGGAAAACCAAAATCTAATTAGTAATTAATTCATTAAATCTAAAGATTTGGATTTTAATCAAAAGATTTCTTCCACTATTTTATTCGAATTGGTAGCCTCTACCTCAAATTCGAAGAATTATCATAATTCCTTAGTAGATACTAGAATCCACATAGACTACACATGAGCCCAACTTTGGTTAGCCAACCCATTTACATCTAAGGATAGATTCATAACTAGTTATTTCTCCAAACAATTTTTAGTAATTAAATTTTGCTCTAGCCCCTGATCAGTTGGCCTTGGCCTTCCTAGAAAATGGTCCAGTTAGGTCCAACCATTAACATGACCATACTTAGCCCATCTAACCAACAAAAGATCAGGCTCAACTTTGGTTGGCCCACCTAACCACCATTTAGAAAGATGTATCAAAAAGATATATAATGAATGATAATTCCATCAACCGATAAGCACCAAGCCTTTGGGCCTCCAATGATTATCCAACTGATGGATCCATTATCATCCACTTTAATGGAAGGCTATGATACAGTTATCATATAACTATTTAATTTTAAGATCTTAATAATTTTAAAAAAATTATTTATAGAAGTGAGTAGGTCAGATTAACCAGCTTGTCATGATCATCCCACTGGCTTCACCAAGTTAGCTTAAGGGAAATCACTAATAGGCTAGTCTAGGAGCACCTAAATTAGTCACACTGATTTACCTAGCTAACATGGGTTAGCTCGAATAGTCAAGTGATTCAATCAAAATATAATTTCACCAAAAGGCTAGGTAAGTTCGATCGATGGGAGGGTCTACCCAAGCTTGCCTTAGACACCATAAAAAATGGCTAGGTAAGCATGTTGCCAATTAAAAACCACCAGTCTGGTTTACCTTAGACACTAATTGGTTTAATTAGTTTTAATTAGATCAACCTAACAGTTCATGCTAGACCACGTAGCCAAGAATCAAGTCCATCTTTGATCTTGTTAAAGACATGGACTTGACCAACTACAACTATTATAATTGATCTAGAGAATCCTTGACCTAATCTAAGACAATAATTGATTAGATTTAGTCAGTACTCTAATTATGTCCATTCTTTAATCTAACCCTAGGTCTATCCCAATTAATGGACCTAATCCCCACTAACCCATTTAACCAAATGTGTTATGATTTATATCTTAGAATCTTCAAATCACAATCCTAGATCCTAATTAATTAACTTCTTAATTCTCAATTACGTTTTGGGTTGAGGATTGGGGTTCGACTTTTGAAAAATAATTTTTATATTTGTAAAATATTTTTATAATATGATTCTATCAACCATGTTACATGTTTGATTCATAATCAATATGCAAGTAAAATAAATATAAAACTACTTTAGATCTAATCTAAATAGGTTCATGTAATTGAAATAGTTTTAATAATAATCAATCATAAATCTTTCTAGATCAAATCTAACATATTTATGATGATTAAAATTAGATTAAAATATTTTTAATTAGATCATAAAATTTTTTAGATCTAATCTAAAATTTTATGATCAATATTTTAGATAAGCATGTACTAGGATTATCTATTCACTGTAAAGGATAATCCTTACAATATGACAACCTTATGACAGTCTGTGCAATTTAAAATATTTTATTTTTAGATTTAAAACTATTTTAAATTTATTAAATTATAAATAAAATAAAATTAAATCTAATAAATTTATTATTAGAGTTAGATCATCATGAACTAGGACAACCATTTCACTATAAGAGATAAACCTTACAGCAGGACAACCTTATAGCAGTTCATGAGATCTAATTTTTTTTTAAAATTTTAGATTTAATAATTAGATTATAAATTTAATCTAATCTAAGAAATAATCTAAACATGCATAAAAATTATGTAATAAGAATCTGGCTCTGATACCAATTGAAAGAACCAAATCTAGAATTTTATGGATAGATCTTGAAACATTTTCATGATCATGCAGGCAAAAATATAAATAAATTAAATATTTATTTAAATAAATATATAAATATCTAAATCTCAGATATATTACATGATAAAGGCTTGATATTAAATAAAAAATTAAAAACACAAAGGAGAAGGAAAGGTTGATCACATCAACCTAGATCTACACTACATCTAATGTAGGTATGAAATCAATAGATCAGATCTATTACCCGTGCAAGTTAGATGTTCTAACTTGTTGATCTGAGCTTAAGGATGAAGTCACAAGCTGCACATATGTCCGACCTTTAGGAGTCATCCACACGAGTCCACGAACATGATCTGAGATTCTGATGTAGGAAATTAGCACAGCATGCTAGTACTATGTTGATCTCTCTTCGACGGTCGATCCGATGCTCACTTCATCAAAATATGAACTCTCCAAAATATGAGAAAGAAGAGGAGAGTTTTCTAATCTAATACTCTCTCAGAAAAATACTCAAGAGAAGGAGGAGAGGTGAGAAATAAAATAGTCCTAGAAGAAGACCCTCTTCTTCTTCTCTTTTCTCTCTCCTAGACACCTAGTTTGGTACCTATGGAAACCCCAAGCCCAAGGATCCTCTTCCTATAATTTTTCCACACCCCAAACTTCTCCTAAATCTCTATATTTCATGAAAAAATTAGACTAAAATTTATCCTAAATTTATAGAAAAAGAAGAGTCCTTGTCTAGATCAAAAACTAGACAAGGTAGGACTAGATTTGGCAAGTGGTTGGGGCGCCCAACTCATGGGTGCCCCTCCTCTAATTTTTTTCAATAATTCTAGCAAGGAGAGGTGCACAAAAAAACTTCTCACTCATATGGAATTAGGGAGAAAAAATAGGAGATGGATGGCATAAATGGAAGGAGATGTTCTGGTTTATAAAGATTCTATCTTATAGAATCCTAAATCAACACTAACTCCCTCTTAGACTTGGTTAACCACCAAATAACCATATGAGAATAAGAGGAAGAGAAGGGGCATGAATGAAGACTAGAGAGAGACTCTCTATCACATAAAAAGAGAAGGCATGGGGCATGGAGGGCTATGGTGGCGCATGGTGGAATCCTAGTCTCACTAGGATTCCATCTATGACTTGGTTAAACATGGTTTCTCAAACTAAATTAAATAAAAACTAAATGAACTAAATTAAATTAGATTTTAATTTAATTAAAAATTAAATTAAATTATATTTAATTTTAATTTAATTTTTTAATCAAATTAAAAAATTAGATTTACCCGAGTCCTAGTTAGACTAGGATTAGTTCTTCCTTGCACATAGCTTATCTAGTCAATTGGACTTGATCCAATCAAGCCCAAACCAAATTTAATTAAGTTATATTTAACTAGACTTAATCTCAACCATTTAGCTTAATCAAATTAAGCCAATTAGAAATCTAATTGCTAATCGATCATCCTATAATACTTGCACTAGGTTAAACACCAATGGTATTGATTGTTTAACCCTAAAATAATTCTAAATCGTAGATCAACAATCTAATCAGAATGTGAACTCTAATGTGTGTGACCTCATAGGTCCAAACCTAAGTTGATAGTATAGAAATAAATTTTTGTATCAATTGAAGTGACCATCTCGCAATGATACCCGATGGTCGGATAGATCGAAAGGTATAGAACACCATCCTTAGAACCTATGCGAATATAGTTTTCATATAATTCATCCCCTTGACCGTAATGCTCGTAGGATACCTCAGAGCTCAACTATCAACTCTGATCAAATTGTCCATATTATATTTTAAAATATCAAATCCATCTAATAGATTATCCTAGACATGGTTTTGCTATATTGAAATACAGTTATACATTCTTCTCCAACTCTTAGATTGGTTAATTCCATCTTGATGATACTCTAACTTTGCATGTACTTAACTATGCCCAAAAGTCTTTCATTGCTAAATTAAAAATTTAGATAGTCCGGTACCAAAGTACAGTGAGTTATTTGCAAATCATTGAGGTGATCTTAGGTCTAAGGGATACTTATACCTATATCCCATCAAAGACATTCTCGATAGCAAAATGTTCTAGAATTGATCATGTTCAATGATGATGTACCCATACATCTCATCTGTATACCATATTAATGTCTCTATACTTCTTGGTTAAGAGAACAACTAACCTATATGGCATATAGCGACCTATGCTCGATAGATGCTGTCGTCTTAATTAACGCCTGTCATTTGGTCGTGAACAAATTTAAGAACTAATCAATAAATTCTCTCTTTATCAAAACTAAATAGTCCTAAGGACTTCATCACAATAATAGAGTTTATTAGAAGATATAAATTTGTGATGAAAAAAATGCCAAAATATTTTTTATTAATTAATAAATTAATTATAATATCTCAACCATCAATAGGCTAAGGATTAACTTTAAGACATAATTTTTAACACCAAAAAATTTCTCTCTCTAAGAAGGATTATCCGATAACTACTAAAGAGAGAGAGCGTATGAGTAGAATTTCATATGCTTCGATAGTGGGGTCTATTACGTGTGCAATGACATGTACGAGATCAGACATGGCATACTCACTAGGAGTAGTGAGTAGATACCAGTCTGACCTCAGAGAGAATTATTGGAAGGTGGTTAAAACCATCCTTAAGTATTTGAGAAATACTAAGGACCAATGGTAGGTTTATGGTGAGTCATATCTGAAACTTAGAAGATTTATAGACTCCAACTTTTAATCTGACCATGATGATAGTAAAAGTATGTAGGAATATATCTTTACTCTAAATGATGGAGCCATCTACTGAAAAAGTTCCAAGAAGCATATAGTGGCAGCCTCTATTTGTGAAGTAGAGTATATCGCAGCATCAGATGCAGCAAAAAAAGCTGTATGGCTGAGGAAGTTTATCACCGATCTTGGAGTAGCATCCTATATTGATGGTCCAGTCCTGCTCTACCGTGATAGCATTGGCACCATAGCTCAAGCAAAAGAACGAAAGGCACACTAGTGGACAAAGCAAATTCTATGTCTCTTCCATTTGGTCTGTGAGATCGTGGATCGTGGTGACGTCGACCTTCAGAAGATCGATGAAAAGAAGAATCTAGCTAACCCCTTCACTAAAGCCCTAGCAATCAAGAAGCTCGACAACCATAAGTTGAAGATGGATATTAGATACTATGCCGAGTGGCTTTAGGATAAGTGAAAGTTGTTGAAAATTATGTTCCAAAGCCAATAATCAGCCTGTTGATGGTTGAGATATTATAATTAATTTATTAATTAATAAAAAAAATTTTGACATCTTTTTTATCATAAGTTTAAATCTTCTAATGAACTTCATTACTGTGATGAAGTCCTTAGGACTATTTAGTTTCGATAAAGAGATGATTTATTGATTAATCCTTAAATTTGTTCATGATCAAATGATAGGCTGTTAATTAGGATAACAGCATCTATCGAACATAGATCGCTATATGCCATATAGGTTGATTATCCTCTTAATCAAGGAGTGTGGAGACACTGATATGGCATACAGGTGAGATGTATGGGTACATCATCACTGAATGTGGCCAACTCTAGAGCATTCTACTATCAAGAATGTCTTTGATGGGATATAGATATAAGTATCCCTTAGATCTCAGATCACCTTAGTGACTTGCAAGCAACTCACTATGCTTTGGTACTGGACTAACTAAATTTCTAATTCAGCAATAGAAGGCTTCTGAGTATAGTCAAGTATTTATGAAGTTGAAGTATGATCAAGATGGAATTGATTAGTCCAAGAGTTAGAGAAGAATGTATCACTGTATTTTAATATAGCAAAACCATGGCAAGAATAATCCATCAGATTGATTTGATATTTAAAATACAAAGTGGATAATCTGATTAGAGTTGACAGTTAAACTCTAAGGTATCCTATAAAAATTATGGTGAAGGAGATGAATTATATGAAAACTATATCCACATGGGTTCTAAGGATGGTGTTCTACACCTTCGATCTATCCGGTCATTGGGTATCATTACTAGATGGTCACTTCGGTTGGTATAAAAATTTATTTCTATACTATCTACTTAGATTCAGATCTATAAGGTCACAAACATTAGTGTTCATGTTCCGATCGGATGGTTGATCAGCGATTTAGACTCATTTTAGGGTTAAATGATCAATATGGTTGATGTTTGACCTAGTGCAATTGTTGCAGGAGGATCAATTAGCAATTTGATTACTAATTAGCTTAATTTGATTAAGCTAGTAGACTGAGATTAAGTTTAATTAAATATAATTTAATTAGATTTGGTTTGGACTTGATTGGATCAAATTTAATTGATTTATTGGATAAGCCAATTGCAACGAAGAACTAGTCCTAGTCTAACTAGGACTTGGATCAACCCAATTTTCTAATTTGATTAAAAAATAAATAAAAGTTAAATATAATTTAATTTAATTTAAATAAATTTTTAAATAGGTTAGAACCTTATTTAATTGGATTGGATTACTCTTATATTTATTTGGTTAAAAGATCTTGTTTGACCAGGTCAAAATAGGAGTCCTAGTATGACTAGGACTCCCTATTCCTTGCACCACCTAATTCTCATGCCCCACCCCTTTCTCTTTATATTTTTACATGAAATTCTCCATGCCCAAATGCTTCTCACACCCCCTTTCTCTCTTTTATTTATCATATGGAAGTTTGTTGCATGACCAAGTTAGAAGGGGAAGTTGATTTCGCTTAGGATTCTATGAGATAAAATTCCTAGTTAACTAAAAGTCCTCCTTCCCTTCATGCTGCCACCTCCCTTATTTCTCTCTCTCTCTATCTCTCTCTCTCATTTTTTTTCAATTTGTTTTCATCCTCTCTTGCTGGTCCATGGCAAAAAAAAAAAAAGGTGGGGCACCGAAGAGTTGGGCGTCTCAACAACTTCCCTTATTTGGTCGTTCTTAGTCTAGATTTTTGACCTAACTTGGACTCTACATATCTCTTTATTTAAAGAAATTTTTTTGTTAAAATATTTGTGGATTTTTGACATTTGAGAGGTCTCTTTGGTGTAGAGAAATTAGAGGAGAATTCCTCTAGATCGTTGAGATATTAAAAACATAAATCAGGGTGTCTAGAAAAAAACAAAGAAGAAGAAGAGGGTCTTCTTCTAGGGTTTTTGTTCTAGATCTCTTCCTCCCTTTTTGTGAGCTTTTGAGAGGTGTCTTAGCATCACAAATATTTTTCTCTTCCTTTTGGTATTTTGGAGTATCCATGTTTTGAAGAAGAAAGTATCGGATCGACCGTCAAAGAGAGATCAGCACAGTGCTAGCATACCGTGCTAATTTTCTACATCGAAATCTCTGATCGTATTCGTGGGTTCGTGTGGATGACTCCTAGAGGCTGGATGCATGTGTGGCTCATGAATTCATCCTCAATCCTAGATCAGCAAGTTATATTATCTAACTTGCTCAGGTAACAGATCCGATCTGTTATTTTATAGTTGCATTAGATGTAGTATAGATCTAGATTGATATGATCAATATTTTCTTTTTTATTTAATTTTTAATTTTTAATTTAAATACCATGCAATAATCATATAATAAGATCATAGATTTAGGATATTTTAGATTAATTTTGATTGATTTTAATCTTTCATTGCCTGATCTTGAAAAAGTTTCAAGATCTAGTCTTGAAACCCTAGATCTGGTTACTACACCTTGTCGTAGCAAGAACGAAGACCCCCATTATCTAAGATGGGAGGAGGGGAGAGGCCCTTCCAATGGCCTTTTAGTATCCCTACTATTCTATTAGGAATAAAAGAAGTACCTTGCCCTAACAAGAGCAAGAACGAAGACCTTCGATTGTTTAAGATCATAGGTGAACCTTGTCCTAGCAAGAACGAAGACCCCCATTATCTAGGATGGGAGGAGGAGAGAGGCCCTTCGAATGATCCCTTTCGTGCCCCTAACATCTGATTAGGAAGATTAGGATCTTGTCCTGACATGAAAAAAGACCTTTGGCCATGTAAGATCTGAGGAAGAATATCTTTCAAGAACCACTTCATCAAAAGATGAAACAAAGAAAGAAGAAGTCAACGAATGCCAAATTGATACCAAATTAAAATATAACCAAAGAAAGCATTGTTTCATTAAAGGATGAAGTATGCAACAATAGAAAGGTCTGTAAGACCATGTACGAAGAAAAAAAAAGGAAAAAGAAAAGAAGAAAATGAGAAGATAGACGAGGTCCTAAGATGGACCAAACCCATTCGATTTCGGGCTATAGGCTCCAGCTAGCACCAGAGCCTGCTTCAAGCTAATGACTTACTTCTTAAGTTCTTTCCTTTTCAGCAAGTTCTCTATGAATAGCCTGTCGGCCTATTAGAAATTATCTTCAAACTTTTGTAGCAGCTTTCTCAAGATCGCTGACTCGGCCTCTACGTCTTTAATAGCTTGTTACTCGTAGGTCAGCTGAACTTTTAACTCATGAAGCTCAGTCTTGTCTTTCTCATATGCTGTAGATAGATTCTCCAAATTAACTCTCAAAGAAAGAATTTCCTAAGAGTCCCTACTCGAGTCTGTCTGAACCCTATCCAATAGTCGCTGACGAAGCTGGGCGATGTCGCCATCGGCCTTTCGAAGCTTGCATTGAAGATCAGCAACTTCGCTGCACCAACCCCACCTATAATCATTATACGAGTCTTCGACCTCTTGTAGCTGATTCTACAACTCAGAGAATCCTTTCGACTAGTCCTAGCCATACTCAATCTGACTAGTGGACCATGCTGAACTTCCTTCGAGTATTTTAATCCTTTCTTGCGCTGCCCTCAACTAGACTTCCAAAGAGCTGGCCTTGGCAGGCAAAGCCCAAACCATCTCACTACCAAGCCTTTGCACTTGCTCCAACACTTTGATTAGGTGACTGTTCCTATTGATAAAACTCATAAGTTCCTTCTTATGCACCTTATGAAGATGGATGGTCTCGACCGTTAGTTCTGAGTAGTTCTTCCTTGACTATTGGAGCTCATCTTCCATTTTCTTTAGCTTCTTCTTCAAAAGGTGAACCTCTTTTTCCAAATTTTTAATTAACAACTTTTTTGGGATGCCCTAAGGTAGGGGATCAACCACGGTCGGAGATGACAGGTCTTGACTTTGTTTGTCAGAAGAATTTTGAATAAAAGATGATGCACATATAAAGAAAAAGGAACTACTTTCATTGTTCAAAAATGTTGAATATACATCAAAAAGAAAGAAAACAAGAAAAATATAGCTATTTGAGGTCCTCAACCTCTGGGGGCATGGCAACAAATGAGGTCAGAGCCTTCTCCATAAGCTCGGGCCCTTGTGTAGGTTCTGGGACCTCAATGATAGGTTCGAAGGATTCAGGGATGACTTCGGTAAGAGAGGGGTCGACTGTGGTGAAGGGGAAAGTCAGATTTTCCAGGTTAGGTTCGTTCAAATCTAATTGGATTGAGAGGCATATTTTAAAAATTTTTTCTTAGATCTAAATCAGATCTAACGCTTTTTAGATTTGATTTTATGATCTGATAAATAAAAAAATTAAAATAAATTAAATCTAAATTAATGTTACCTTGATTTGGATAATCTGATTATCCATTGATGATCCTGCTGATTGCTTGAGATTTTGGATCTAGCCATGCAAGAACCTGGCCTCTACTAGTATCCACTCAAGCTAGATTTGGAGATCTTCTTCTTCTTTATCACATCTCCAAAAATTAGATATGGATCTGATTTAGAGGATCTTCAAAACTCCTTCTGAAGATCAGCAGTCATCTCTACAGTAGTGCTGCCTTCTTCCTTTCTCGTCAGCCTTTTCTTGCTTGGATCGCACCAAACTAAAACCCAACATCCTTAGGCATGGAGAGGAGAGATATGATTAGAAGATGGCATGGAGGAGGGAGAGGGGCAGCCTTGGGATGTGGGCTAAGAGAAACTCTTAAAAAGTTGGACGTTGATAGGGTTTATTTATAGACCCTATTGCGCCATGCAGTTCTACATCATCCCGGCCAATTATGTTGCATCATGTAATTAGATCTAAATCTGATTAATGGGATGACATCACCTAATCCAATTAGATGAGAGCCCCATAGATCCATCCTTACATGGTGCCTAAGACTGGTCAAAGTCTATGGCTAGGGGTCATCTAAGTTGAATCCAAGAAGCAACCTGGAGTCCCATCCATATGGGACTCTAGTGTTTATCCACATGGGGCGCACGCCATCCTACGTGTGCACCCTCCATCTACCAACCAAATGGTAGGTGGACTTGGTCAACAAGTCTCTCCTATGGGTGCATGACACATGGGCAGATGTCCAAGGGTCAAAGGTCAACGTTTGACCAAAGTCAAAGGACAAGAATTAGCAGGTGATGAAAAATGATAAGTATTGTCTCAAATTTATCTCATAAATTAAGATAATCTTTTTCTAACCTGAACAAGCTCCAGTCAGATCAGGTAAAGGTACCTGAGTGAGCATAAATATATTTGGCTCGATCGAGACAACTTTTAATAATAATAGAAGGAGAACGTTAGAATCAATCGTGTGCTAGCACGATTTTCTTGAACCTAATTGAATCTAATTCAAATTAATTGAACTGGGTTAGTCCAATTGATGATATCCAGATCCAAACCCTTGTTTGTGTGATCCAGTTAGGTTTCAGTTTTTGTATGGTAATGGGAATATGTCATGATCTCTATTATCGACATCATCGAAACTTCTTTCGATGGATCAGAACTCTTCTGATTCAGACAACTAGAATGATCGATCATCTAAATCATTCTAATTGCTCCCAAAATCCATCAGTGACACCTAGCAGTATATGGTGGCAATCCATCAAAACTAAAAATGAACCTCTTGGTGCAGCTACTTCCTATGTGATTAAGTTCTTCTATCTTGAGATCCCCGATCAGATTAGGGTTAAGGTGAACTCGTCAAACCCTAATTTCTATCATATGATTTAATCATTCGATTCAAGTCCGATGCAAAAATCTTAATAGAAACTCTTTCTATTATCTCACTCTCTGCCATGGCCATGGGCTTATGGACTTGATTCTCATGATCATCATAGGGCTGCTCCTCATCCATCGAGGTAGATAGATTCTATCTTGGTGCAATTCAATTCCTACAATGAACATGCTATAGCCAACATACACCTCAAGATTTCGAATGGCTAGGAGATTGAGTTATGGTGTAGTCAAACTATAACACCCTTAGGGTGAATTATGGATGCACCTCAGGTCAAAGAATCAAACACACCACTGCAGCTTCGAGTCGGTCATCGATGAGAAGGTAGACTTCCTTATGACTACTCGAGGTGGTCACGCTCAGTGCCCTCATTCTCTAATGAGTACCTGTACTCTTGCTCTAATATCTCTATACCGTAGAGTCAAGACTCATCTACTATGAAGAAGCAATTGTACACTAACCTTCTGGATTAATCACCATCCTCATGACGATCATACAGTCAGGAGCCTTTTATGAGTTAATAAATGAAAATTCATGTCTTAAATTTTTAGCTCTTGAAAATAAGAATTATCATTACCATTAACTCAAGGGATGTATCACAGACACTAAATACACATATGTGATAGAAAATAATCTATTTTATTTTTTATAGTCAAAATTATAATTTTATCCTTAGAAGTATATTACAAGTGTCAGCCAATTCTGACTTCTATGGCACACATATCTAACAAACTCCCACTTGACCTAAAGCCAATTAGCTACAAATCTAAGTTCTACTGGTCCAACAGCTTTGTAAGCAGATCCATCTCATTATCTGCAGAGTCGACTCTCTTGACCTCGACGTAATCCTTCTCGAGATAACTGCGGTTGAGGTGGTATCGTCGCTCGATGTGCTTGGATTTCTGATAAGACCTCGACTCCTTAACAAGGGCTATGGCGCCATTATTATCGCAGTACAGAAGAATAGCATCTGATGGCATCACTCCGATCTCTATGGCAAACTTCTTATACCAGAATGCATCCTTTGCAGCTTCTGATGCAGCGATGTATTCTACTTCTATGGTGGAATCTGCTATCACTGTCTGCTTGAAACTTTTCTAACTGACAGCTCCACCATTGCATACAAATAGACTTCTGGATGTTGACTTTCGATCATCTACATCAAACATAAAATCCATGTCTGTATACCCCTAGATTTGGAGTTCTCCATTACTAAAGACCAACAACATATGCTTAGTTCTTCTTAAGTACTTAAGGATACATTTCATAGAAGTCCAATGTTCTTCACTTGGATTTGACTGATATCTACTCGTGACACTCACAGCATGGGCTATGTCAGGTCGTGTACATAGCATGGCATACATGAGGCTCCCTATTGCTGAAGCATAAGGGATCTTGCTTATGCATTCTATTTCCTCAAGTGTGCTAGGGCACATCTTCTTGGAAAGATGAATGTCATGTCTGAAGGGTACTAAACTCCTCTTAGAGTTTTCCATTCTAAACCTCTTAATTCTCAGAATAAAGGATGCTTCTCCTAGGTCTTTCATGGATAATTCTTTAGATAACCACATTTTAACTATAGTCAACATGGGAATATCATTCCTAATAAGGAGGATGTCATCCATGTACAATACGAGGAAGACAACAGCGCTCCCACTGACCATTTTGAAAACACATGGCTTCTCCTCATTTTTGATGAAACCAAATAATTTGATCATATCATTAAAATGAGTGTTCCAGCTCCGAGATGCTTGCTTAAGTCCATATATGGATCTTTGCAGCTTGCATACGTTGTGATCTTCATCACCGGATGTGAAACCTAGTGGCTGTTCCATATAGATAACTTCCTCAAGATATCTATTTAAGAATGCCGTTTTCATATCCATTTGCCATATTTCATAATCAAAATAGGCTGCAACAACAAGCAAGGTGTGGATGAATTTTAGGATAGCTACTGGCGAAAAGGTATCTTGATAGTCAATGCCTTCACACTGACTATAGCATTTTGCCACTAATCTAGCTTTGAATGTCTCCATATTCCCATCTGCACCAATCTTTCTCTTGTAGATCCATTTACATCCAATAGGTACTATACTTTTTGGTGGATCTACCAATGTCCAGACTTGGTTTGAGTGCATTGAGTCAATTTCTGACTTCATTGCCTCTAACCATTTCTCGGAGTCGATATCCAATATTGCCTCGTTATAGATTTTGGGATCATCACCATGAACCCTATTATCTATGAGGAATATTTTCTCTACTTTCTCTGAAATAGTACCTAAGTACCTTTCAGGAGGATGGAAAACTCTTTTTGATATACGAGATGGAGGAGGTATTGAATGGATTGGCTCAACCTGATTTGATTCCATTTGGTCCTTAGCTCGTTGCTTTTGTGAGACTTTCTCCTCGAGCTTGATCTACTTTCCAATGCCGCTATCTTGAATAAACTATTTTTCAAGAAAGATGTCATGTCGACTCATAATCATACTGTGATCTTCTGGAATATAGAAATAATATCCTAATGACTCTTTAGAATATCTCATAAATCAAGCTCTAAAGGACCTAAAGTCTAACTTGTCTACTTGTTGTCTTTTGACATGAGCCGGACAACCCCAAATTCTGAGATGACTCAGACTTGGTTTCTTATCATGCGATATCTCATACAGCATGGTAGGAATGATTTTAGAGGGAACCCTATTCAATAAGTATATTGCAGTTAACAAACAATATCTCCAAAGAAAATCAGGAAGGTCTGTGAAGCTCATCATGGATCGGACCGTATCTAATAGGATCTGGTTCCTCTATTCTGAAATCTCATTGTGCTAAGGTGTTTTAGGTGGAGTCCATTGAGAGACTGTGCCATTTTTCTTAAGATAGTCCAAGAATTTTTGATTAAGATATTCACCTCCTCGATCTGATCGAAGAATCTTAATGGATTTTCTAATTTGCTTTTCTACTTCATGTCTGAATTCTTTCAACTTTTCAAAAGCTTCGGACTTGTGTCTCATAAGATACACATACCCATACCAAGATAAATCATTGGTAAAAGTCATGAAGTAAACAAAGTTTCCTCTAGCCGGCACATCAAATAGGCCGCATACATTAGTATGTACTAGGACAAGAAGATCCGTGGCCCTTTCCCCATGTCCTACAAAAGGGAGCTTAGTCATTTTACCATGAAGACACGATTCACAAATTGGATATGACTCAAAAGTCAATGGACTCAATAGCTTGATTTTCTTCAATTTGTTAACCCTATCTTCTGCTATATGACCTAGTCTTAGGTGCCATAGATATCTATCATTTAGACTATCGCTAGGTTGTTTTATGGTATTCACATTTTGCTCGATATTAAAAATAGATACATTAATATGTAATTGATAAAGATTGTTAATAAGAAAATCACTTGCAATTTTATTTCTTTTATAAAGAATATTATAATAGTCCTTAAGAAAATTAATTACATTGCCTTCTAACGCAAGGCAAGAAATAGAAATCAAATTCCTGCTTGCTACAGGTACATAATAACAGTCTTTTAACACTAAGTCTAAACTATATGGTAGTCTAAGAGGATATGTTCCCACGGCCATGGCAGCAACTCTTGCTCTAGTTTTGACATGCAGGATCATCTCACCATCCCTCAGCCTCCTACTATCCTCAAGATCCTGCAAAGAAGTACATAAGTGAGCACTAGAACCAGAGTCAAGCACCCAACTAGATGCAGAAGAAATCATAAGGTTAGACTCAATAACGAGCATACCTCCAGAAGGACCTGCCTCCTTCTTCTTTAGGGTGGCTAGGTAAGTAGGGTAGTTTCACTTTCAGTGGCCATCATTGTTGCAATCGAAATACTTTCCTTTGTCAGCGGCCTTCTTCTTCAGCTCTTTCTTTTTCTTCTTTTCTCTTTCCATCTTTTGCCTTCTTGCAGACTTCTTCATCTTTTCGAAAGATTTTCTCTTGGAAGAAGTTTGTTCCATAGAAAGTATGGAGTCTTTAGAATCTTTCATGGAAAGCTCAGTAGTAACTGGCATGTTCATAAGTTTGGCCAAGGAATTTTGAAGTTTATGCATATGGTTGTTCATGATGAACTGCCCATATGCATCAGTCAAGGATTGCAAAATTATATCATTATGCAGATCTAAGTCCAACCTCACTCCAAGCTTCTCAAGCTCTTCCAAGTCCTTGATTACCATCAGACAATGATTTGGACTGACTGCCTATCATGCATGTTAGCCTTGAATAGTCATTTAGTGACTTGATACTTGGCTGCGCGACTCTGTTCACCAAACATCTCCTGTAGGTGAGCCAATATTTGACGAGTAGTCTTGATATCTTCATGTTGTCGCTGAAGTTCATCAGACATCGAGCCCAACATGTAGTATCTGGCCTTGTTATCATCGTCTATCCACTTATCCAGAGATGCTCTCTGCTCAGCGGATGGACGAGCTGATAAGGTGGGAGGATCCTGATCTAATACATGAGTTAACTTCTTAAAATCCAAAATGATTTTGAAGTTTTGGAGCCAATCCTTGTAATTTGGTCCGGTCAGTCTATGGGTGTCCAGGATTCATGCTAATGGATTGGATGCAGACATTTTTCTATAAAGAGTCAAAGTTTCTAGTTAGATATTATAATTAAGACTTAACCAATTTGTTTAGAGATTTTATTTTTAAACAAATTAGCTTCCACTATTTTTTTGGATCCCTACACTTCCTCTATAGAGATGCAAAAATCTCCAGGATTACTGATTGCTAGTGGGTGCTGCGGTCCCACCAACTGACTCATCACCTCACCTAACAGTTATTGGTGATGGGTTTGCCAATGAGTGAACAACTCTTGTTCAATGATTCTCTAATCATGATGCACCCAAACTTGGTCTCTAATTCATGAATCTCATGATGTCCGAAATATTGATGCACTCCTTAGTTAAGTCAGATCCACCATTTGCATAGATTGGATTCCTAATTGAGTCTCTTACTGTATCCAAAATATTGAGCCCAATCCATCCTCCAGCCTGTAGCATTCAATGCCTAATAGACATGGTTGTATCTTTTTGGTGCAACTGAGCCACTGTAACCAATAAAGAATAATCAACCCCGGGAAGGGCCCACACATCTACAATGGTGGAAGACCTTAGACTTAATCTTTTCTTAGGGAGATTTGATTTAGGTCTCATTAAACTAGACTTAATATAATCATAACCATTATGACTAACCTAGTGGCATGGGTTAGCTCAAATTATTGACCACCTCAGATCAGAACTGAGCCAACAAACATGGTTGGTAAGTGAGACCGATGGAAGGGATGTGCCATTAACTCGATAGGAATGCATTCGAGTCGAGTAGCTCCCAATTAAAAATCAGTCGGTCGTATCTGCCTAACTTATCTTAGATACTAAATTATTGAGTTAGAACCAATTGGGTTTGCCTACAATCCAGACTCTAACCATTGAGCCTAATTAGGTCTTAGCTTGATCGATCACTCACGTAACTCGATCTTGACCCAAACTTAATCCTATTAGGCTGGTCAATTTTAGCAGTGTTGATCCCATCTAACCAACTCTTGATTCAGTTTGATCAACCGCTTAGACCTAATTAAGCTACCCAAGCCCAAACCCAATTTTATGAACATGTCTTAGATCTGAAATTTCTCAATTTTAGACCTAATATGTTTCATAATCTTAATTCTTAATTAAGTTTAGGGTTCATAAACAAAATATGTAAACAAGATCCTCAGGTTTTAGGATCTAGGATTTTGTAGAAAATAAGTTTTCAATTTCTGATTAAGGACGAATGCGCAGCACCCCTACACATCATAAGAACACCCCATCGAATGGGAGGAGAGGATCTTTAAACCCTACTTTATTCTTATGATCGGATGGCCAAGGAGAATGCCTTAATCAGAAATACAACTAATCTACAAAACTAATTAGATCTAAGCATATATCTCATATAAAAATTGATCTAATTAAGACATGTTTTGCATACATCTCATGTATCATATCATGCATATTTCTTAGATCTAAATTATCTCATAATCATCTAAAAAATTAAATTTAAATTTGATCACATCAAATAAAATTTCATCTAGACCTTTTGTAGAACTATTTTACAACTAGTCTAAACATGCAACTATCATACCTCACATGAACAAATTAAATTTAATTTATTTTTTATTTTTAGATCTGATTATAAAATTTATAAGATCAAAAAATAGTAAATAAATAGATCTCAAAATCATAATTAATCAAATAAAAATTATGATTATACTAGACTACACATAGAATAATTCTATTCCTAGTCTAGTTATGTATCTCATACATTTTAGATCTAGATTGATTAATTTTAATTTTTTAATTTTTTGATTTTAGATCTAACCACATCTCATGTGATTTTTAAAATTACTAATTTATTAGATTAAATTAGATCTAAATAGATTTTATGCAATCTAGCTCTGATACCAGTTGAAGGAAAAAATCAGATTTCCCGGGTCAGGTTCGTTCAAATCTAATTGGATAGAGAGGCATATTTCAAAAATTTTTTGTTAGATCTAAATTAGATCTAATACTTTTTAGATCTAATTTTATGATCTAATAAATAAAAAAATTAAATTAAATTAAATCTAAATTAATGTTATCTTGATTTGGATAATCCGATTATCCTTTGATGATCCTGCTGATTGTCTGAGGTTCTGGATCTAGCCATGCAAGTACCTGGCATCTACAGGTATCCCCTCAGACTGAATTTGAAGATCTTTTTCTTCTTTATCACATTGCTAAAAATTAGATCTGGATCTGATTTGGAGGATCTTCAAAACTTCTTCTGAAGATCAGCAGTCATCTCTGCAGTACTGCCTTCTTCCTTTCTTATCAGCCTTTTCTTGCCTAGATCGCACCAAACTGAAGCCCAACTTCCTTGGGCATGGAGAGGAGAGAGAAGATTAGAAGATAGCATGAAGGAGGGAGAGGGGCAGCCTTGGGCCACGGGCTAAGAGGAACTCTCAAAAGGTTGGGCGCAGATAGGGTTTATTTATAGACCTTACTATGCCATGTAGTGCTGCATCATCCAGACCAATCGCATTGCTTCATACAAACAGATCTAAATCTGATCGATAGGATGACATCACCTAATTCAATTAGATGAGAGCCCCACAGATCCATCCTTAGATGGTGCCTAAGACTAGTCAAAGTCTATGGCTAGGGGTCATCTAAGTTGAATCCAAGAAGCAACCTGGAGTCCCATCCGTATGGGACTCTAATGTTTATCCACATGGGGCGCACGCCATCCTACGTGTGCACCCTCCATCTACCTACTAAATGGTAGGTGGACTTGGTCAACAAGTCTCTCCTATGGGTGCATGACACATGGGCAGATGTCCAAGGATCAAAGGTCAACGTTTGACCAAAGTCAAAGGACAAGAATTAGCAGGTGACGAAAAATGGTAAGTGTTGTCTCAAATTTATCTCATAAATTAAGATAACCCTTTTCTGACCTGGAGAAGCTCCAGTTAGATCAGGTAAAGGTACTTGAGTAAGGATAAATATATTTAGCTCAATCGAGATAACTTTTAATAATAATAGAAGGAGAACGTTAGGCTCAATCGTGTGCTAGCATGATTTTCTTGAACCTAATTGAATCTAATTCAAATCAATTAAATTGGGTTAGTCCAATTGATGATATCCAAATCCTTATTTGTGTGACCCACTTAGGTTCAGTTCTGTATAATAATGGGATATGTCGTAACCTTCATCATCGACATCATTAAAACTTCTTTCGATGGATCAAAACTCTTTTGATTCAGACAACTAGAATGATCGATCATCTAAATCATTCTAATTTCTCCCAAAATCTACCAGTGACACCTAGCAGTATATGGTGGCAATCCATCAAAACTGAAAATGAACCTCTTGGTGCAGCTACTTTATGTGATTAAGTCTTCTATCTTGAACCCTGATAAGTACCATAAATTTACCAATAAAAGTATTAATTTATTAATTAATTTATATTAATTTTTAAGAATTAATGATCAATTTATATATAATTTTTGGGAAATTTATATTTTATTAATTAAAAAATTAATTTAAAAAATAATAAAAAATAAAAAATAAAATTTTAATATCAATGAAAGGAGCTTTTTTTTTATCATAGTGAAATAAGTTTCAAGCAAAACTGAGCTAAAATAAAAAAGATATGAATTTCTAAAGAAATAAAAAAAATTAAATAAAAAAAAATGGCTCAGTCGGCTCCGCAAGCCAAGCCACCAAGCCAAGCCAAGCCGTCAAAGTTGACTCAGCCATAGAAGCCACCAGCCGATCCACGATCCGGGCGTGGACCACCAGCTCAGCAGACTCCGACAAATCATGGTGTGACATGTGATGGACCTAGACCCTTAAAGGGTCCACAGAAATTTATAGTGGCTCACAAGACAATTTGATCTTTTCACTTGGCAATAGAGGCGCTGATTGGCTGTAGTGTATGATACGATCGATCCATGTGGTCCATAGGAACAATAATTGCACCATCGGATGGCTGCGGTAGCTTGGGGTCAAGATCAAATGGCTGTGGTTATTTCTGGATTTGATTCAGCGTTAGACTTCATGCGGATCACCATCCAATGGCAGCACTCGATCCGGAGGATGATCCGATGGTCCAGAATGCTCCTAACGGTGATCAAGACTCCCGACGTGTGATCAATGGCCAAATTTCCATCATTGCACGATCGGATGGCCAGAATTTAATCCGACCTGATCTAGGCTGATACACATTCAATTTTGATGATTTTTGAACCGTTGGATTTCTATTGATGGCAAGATTTCATCTAGAGCAGCAGAATTCATCCAAGACTCCTTTTAATCCAATTTTTACTTAGATTTCTCCGATCAAAGAGTTTCTTAGTCCCATATTGCCCAAAAAAAAACTCTCCAACCCTCCTAACTCTATAAAAAGGACTCCAGCCCTCCAGAAATCTCCATCTCCGATCAAGGTGAAGCTTTGGTACAGAGTAAAGCTAGGCTCTAGGTTAATGGCTGCTTCGAGGTAACTGGTGTTGAGAGAAAAAGCTAGGCTTCTACACCATCTTTCTATCCATGTCGATCCAAAATCAGAGATTAGGCTATTTTATTTTATTTTTCTTTTAAATTTCATGTATTTAAATTCTAAAATTTTAATTAATAAAAATTTTATTATTGTATTTTAATATCAACTTTTTATTTTTATTATAATTTAATTTTTATATTTTAATTATTACTTTTTATTTCTCTGCAAGTAGATGCTAAGATCTAACTAGTACATCTTAGTACCAAGTTTACTTTTTTGCATAATTTAATTTTCACTTCGCAATTTTAATTTCCGACTTCAAATTCTATTTTCAAATCCTTTTTTTTTCTTTTTAAAAAAAATCAAAGATTTTAAATCTAAAAATACTACCTTTCCTATGGATTCAACCCAACTCACTATTACCTACATATTTTTAATTATTTTAGGAAGTCGGATTAAATTGATAAACACGGTGTCTTAATGACAACATCGCATTTCTATCAAATTTTAGGCACCATTGTCGGAGAAGGCACAGGCATTAAATTTTTAATCTCTTTGATTTTTCTATAAATAAATTATAAATAAATTTTTTATTTTCTTATAAATATTGCTTGCTAATTTTTTTATTATTTTGTAGAAAAAAAGATTAAAGAACAAAAAGAACCAGGAGTTTTGCTTGGTGAGATCAATCCTAACCCTAGTTCTCTTTCCTTTTTATTTTATTTATTTATTTATCTTATTTTTAAATTAATTTTAAAAAATATTTATTTAAAATTTAATTAAAAATCTTATGATAAGATTAGAAATCCTAACTACTTAGAACATGCATCATATTATTTTTTTTTTATTTTTTTTGGTAATTGCTGGAGGTAAGATAAGCCTTTCAGAATTCAATTAGTTGCATGCATCTAGTTTAAATTGCATAGAACCCTTTAATTAAAATTTTTTTATGCATATTCATATTAAAACAAATTAAGGGCACAACCCAATTAAATAAGATAAGATAGGGATTTGATCATCCTTCCTTAGCCCACAAATAACCAACCAGCATCCTGCATTGACCTAAGCCTTTAATTTTAAAATCAATTAGACATCAGCCCTAGGAACTCGAGCTCAATAGGACAAGGAACCCTAAGAGTTGAACCAGGTTAGGGTTAGTCAATTTGACTGATGTCTAGGGAAGTGGTTCAGAGATGACTGAACCCGAAAGAAGGTGGTTATTGGCTGATCTTACACTTGGAGGGCTTGAAGGTGACCTTGGCAGTTAGGAGCTATCTAGATCTAGGATAACCATGTTAGGATTGATTGATCAACTTGATTGCTAACCAACATCAAACCTAATTAAACCTAATTCTTCTCTCTCTTCTTAGTTTTAGGACTTCTTAGGACCTCTTCTTTAGAACTTTTCTTTCTTTCTTCTCCTTTCTCCTCTAAAAATAAAATAAAATAAAATAAAATAAAAATTAAATTAAACTAACTAAAAAAATATTAAAAATAATAATTAAATTAAATTAAAATTAATAAATAAAATAATTTAAAAAATAATTTTTAATATAATAAAATAATTAAAAAAATTAATTCTAAAATTTTTTTTTTGAACCACACATTAGGGTTGCACTAGTGCATGCATAGTAGAAAATCACTTTACTTGATCTAATTAAATCCAACCATAAAATTAAAAGGCTGAATTGTATTAAACCCGATAACCAAATGGTTGAAAATTTTAGAGAACCACATAAGCAGATGAAGAAATACTTTATTCCTTCCACCTATAATCCATCAACTTGTATCCAATTATCTAAAATTCATGCTACCCACTATGAGATCAAGCCAACTACAATCCAAATGCTTCCATCTTTTTATGAAAATACTAATGAAGATTCTTATAAATATCTGGATGAATTCTTAAAAATCTGCTCTACGGTGAGAATTCAAAATTTAACTAATGATGCCCTTAGACTAATTTTATTTTCCTTATCATTAAAAGATAAAGCCAAGTACTAGCTTGGCACAATAGGGAGACCAATTAAAAGTTGGGCTGACTTGCAAAGTGAATTTCTTAAAAAATTTAACCCCATAAGCCAAACCAATACTATGAGGTGAGCTATCATTGGATTTGCTCAGCTTCCAGGGGAATAGATTCACGAGTCATGGGAGAGACTTAAGAAACTTCTTAGAAAATATCCACACCATGGTCTATCTAAGTGGCAAATAGTTCAAGCTTTCTATGAGGATTTAGGAGATCAATATAGATAGATTGTAGATGCATCCTATGGAGGTGCATTCATGAACAAAAGTGAGGATGAAGCCTATGCCTTATTTGAAACTTTGAGTGAAAACTCGATCAATCATGCTTCATTATCTTTCTACCAAAAGCAGGTAGGGATTTATGATCCAGACACTAGTTCTAAGTCTGACTTGAATCAATTAGCTCAGAAATTAGATAAAATCGATCTTTTTGCCCAAAAATTAGATCAAGTCCTAATCCTAGGTCAACAATCTCCTATACAATTCATATCACCTTCTAATTATCAGGAGTTTTATTCTATTTGCGTTAGCCCAATCCATCATGTTAGTGAATGTCCTATGATTGCACGGTTTTCATCTTTTATCCAAGAACAAATCCAAACTGCTAAAGGCTACTCCAAGCCAGTTAATGATCCATTTTTAAATTCATACAACTCTAGCTGGAGAAACCATCCCCATTTTCCTTGGAAATCACAACAGACTCAGGCTTAGACCCAAACTCCATCAGTGCAAAATTATCAAAATAGATCTCAATACCAGAACTATACTTATAATAGAGGTCAGCCTAGTAAACCTTTCCAGCCACCACATCATAATCAGCCCTCATACCCACCTCCTCAATAGACCAATCTAGCTGATGATAGATTTAACCAACTTTAGTAATTGATTCTGACTCAACAACAATCTATCACCAGACTAGAAGCTCAAATTGGACAACTAGCTGAATCTAACATGAGGAAAGAACTAGATCAACTATCGAGCCTATCAATTTCAAACAACCCACCTAATGTCCACCAACCATCTGGATCAAGTTATCAATTTAATGTCTCACTTAAGAATCCTCAATCTGAGAATACTAAAGTAATTTCTGAACTTAAAAGCTATAGGATTCTTATGGACCCGTACCAACATCAGGTGAAAGAGGATAGTACTGATGCTAGCCAAAATAAAAATTTAGAGAAATTGGTTAGTACTGAGACTAACCACATAGAAGAACTTGAGCCAAAAATTAATACTGATGCTAGTTTCAGTTTAAATGAGATAGAAAAAGGGGAAAAAAGAATAGATGATTTACTTGAGACTTATAAACCTAATGTCCTATTCCCTTCAACCCTAGAAGTCGGTTCTTCTTACAAAAATCAAGAGGCATGTAATGAAATATCAATAGAGTTGTTTAAGCAAGATCACATTAATTTACCTCCAGAATTAAAACTATCTTTAATCAACATTCCAGCATCCATTGAGTCAAACTTAACTCCTAATACAAAAACTCAATTCATGAGCATTTTAGAAGAACAAATAGGAGAAATTCTTAATAAACATGAGTCTAAGAATGGGATCACAAATTATGTTCCTAGAATTAACAATGAATATATCAATAATGGGATTATAAATTAATTTTTTGAGATTGGCAATCCAAAACCATTGGAATTTGTCAATCCAAAATTTTACACAGGATAGTAAGCTGCATTATGTTTGATTGAAGATGGTAAACTTAGCGCATATTTGGAGGCAACCCAATATTTAGTTTTTATCTAATTTATCTTTTTAGTTTATTTTCATTTTAGGATAATTTGAATAAGTTGGAGGAAGAGCCCAAATTTTTAAAGGCATGTACTGGATCAAAAATATAGTCAGGTGTATTCTTTCATATTCTTTATTACATCCTTTATTTTAGGACAATGTCGATTAAGCTGGGGGGAAGAAAAATAAAAATTTTAAAATTTTAAGTCCTCAAAAAAGCTAGTTTAGACACTTGATTATGCTTAAGAATCGAATTAAACTAAGCATTTTTTTAAAAAAAATTGATGCACAGATTAGAGAATCTGTGAGGTATTGAGGAATCAAGTATTAAGAAAATTCAATAAAAAATTAAGTCTAGAACATAAAAAGTTTTTCCATGAGTATTTCTAATTTTTTCTACTAGCATCAAAGAAAAGTCTACTTTTTATAGGCTTGTGTAGGGTAACTATACGTTTCTTCATATAAAAAAATTAAATAAAATAGTTTTCATATAAAAAAATTAAATAAAATAGTTTCTAAGTACTTCTCACTAAGTAACTAGGCCTCTTTGCCTAAACAAGCATTGAATTTTGCATCAAAAGGTGGGAAGGATAAAGAAGCTCATTGTAAAGCTAGTCTTGACTCATAGCCTATTTGATTCGAGCTAATAAGCCCAAGGGATATTTTATACCTAGTTCCCTAAAGCCAACTGATTTAGGAGTCATTGACCTAAGACTCGCTACATGGATCAAATAGAAAGCTTAAGGGGTTAAGACACTCAATAGTGATACAGCATTAAAAAAAAAAAAAAAAAAAAAGAAAAAAGAAAAAAAATATTAGTTTTCCATCAAGTAACTAGGTCCCGTTGCCTAAGTAAGCAATGATATTCACATCAAAAAATGAGCAATGTAAAAATAAAAATCAATAAATGAAGGATGGAAGTAGCAATATACTTGTCTATATGAAAGTTTAGACAAATCAAAGACAAAGATAAGATAATTTAGAAAAAATTCAAAAAAATTTGATATTTTTTACTTAATTTTTTTATTGATAATTATTAATACCCCAATGATATATCTTACTTAAGCTCTACTGAATATTAATGATCATTTTGAAAACTGCTTAGGTAAAATTTGAAACTCTAAAGTTAAAAGATATTTAAAATTAAATTCTTTCTTTACTCGAGGATGAGTAAAGCTTAAGTTGGGGGTGTGATAAGTACCATAAATTTACTAATAAAATTATTAATTTATCAATTAATTTATATTAATTTTTAAGAATTAATGATCAATTTATAAATAATTTTTAAAAAATTCATATTTTTATTAATTAAAAAATTAATTAAAAAATAATAAAAAATAAAAAATAAAATTTTAATATCAATAGAAAGAGCTTATTTTTTTTATCATAATGAAATAAGTTTCGAGCAAAATGGAGCTAAAATAGAAAAGATATGAATTTCTAAAGAAATACAAGAAAAAAAAAGAAAAATGGCTCAATCGGCTCCGCAAGCCAAGCCATCAAGCCAAGCCAAGCCATCAAAGCCGACTCAGCCGTAGAAGCCACCAGTCGGTCCACGATCCAGACATGGACCGCCAGCTCAGCAGACACCGAGGAATCACGGCATGACACATGGCGGACTTAGACCCTTAAAGGGTCTACAGAAATTTATCGTAGCTCACAGGGCAATCTGATCTTTTCACTCGGCAATAGAGGTGCTAACTGGCTATGGTGTGCGATGTGGCCGATCAATGCGGTCCATAGGAGCAGTAATTGCACCATCGGACGACTGCGGTAGCTAGCGATCAAGATCGAACGGCTGTGGTTATTTTCGGATTTGATTCAGCTTCAGACTTCATGCAGATTGCCATCCAATGATAGCGCTCGATCTAGGAGATGATCCGATGGTCCAAAATACTTTCGATGGTGATCAAGACTTCTGACGCATGATCAGTCATCAGATTTCCTCCATCAACGTGTGATCGAATGGCCAGAATTTAATCCGACCTGATCTGGGCTAATACACATCCGATTTTGATGATTTTTGGACTGTTGGATTCCTATTGATGGCTAGATTTTATTTAGAGTAGTAAAATTCATCCAAAACTCCTTTTAATCCAATTTTCACTAAGATTTCTTTGATCAAAGAGTTCTTTAATCCCATATTGCCCAAAAGAAAACTCTCCAACCCTCCTAACTCTATAAAAAGGACTCGAACCCTCTAGAAATCTCCATCTCCGATCAAGGTGAAGATTTGGTACAGGGTGAAGCTAGGCTCTGGGTTAATGGCTGCTTCGAGGCAACTGATGTCGAGAGAAAAAGCTGGCCTTCTACACCATCTTTCCACCCATGCCGATCCATGATCAAAGATCTGGCTATTTTATTTTATTTTTAAATTTTATATATTTAAATTTTAAAATTTTAATTAATAATAAATTTATTATTACATTTTAATATTAGCTTCTTATTTTTATTATAATTTAATTTCTATATTTTAATTATTGCTTTTTATTTTCCTGTAAGTAGATGCTAAGATCTAACTAGTAGATCTTAGTACCAAGTTTACTTTTCTACATAATTTAATTTCCACTTCACAATTTTAATTTTCGACTTCAAATTCTATTTTCAAATTTTATTCTTTTTTTTTAAAAAATTAAAGATTTTAAATCTAAAAATACTACCTTCCCTATGGATTCGACCCGACTCACTGCTATTTATATATTTTTAATTATTTTAAGAAGTTAGATTAAACTGATAAACATAGTGTCTTAATGACAACATCGCATTCCTATCAAGCCTCGATCTGATTAGGATTAAGGTGAACTCGTCAAACCCTAATTTCTATCATACGATTTAATCATTCGATTCAAGTCCAATGTGAAAATCTTAATAAAAACTCTGTCTATTATTTCACTCTCTACCATGGCCATGGGCTTATGGACTTGATTCTTATGATCATCATAGGACTGCTCCTCATCCATCGAGGTAGATAGATTTTCTCTTGGTGTAATCCAATTCCTACAATGAACATGCTATAGCCAACATACAACTCAGGATTTCGAATGGCTAGAAGATTGAGTTATGGTGTAGTAAAACTATTACACCCTCAAGATGAACTATCGATGCACCTTAGGTTAAAAAACCCGACACACCACTGCAGCTTCGAATCAGTCATCGATGAAAAGGTAGACTTTCTTATGACTACTCGAGGTGGTCATGCTCAGTGCCCTCTTTCTCTAACAAGTATCTATACTCTCGCTCTGGTGTCTCTACACCATAGACTCAAGACTCATCTATTATGAAGAAGCGATTGTACACTAACCTTCTGGATTAATCACCATCCTCATGACGATCCTATAATCAGGAGCCTTTTATGAGTTAATAAATGAAAATTCATGTCTTAAATTTTCAACTCTTGAAAATAAGAATTATCATTACCATTAACTCAAGGGATGTATCATAGACACTAAATACACATATATGATAGAAAATAACTCATTTTACTATTTATAGTCAAAATTAAAATTTTCCCCTTAGAAGTGTATTATAAGTGTCAGCCAATTCTGGCTTTCAGAGAACACATATCTAACATGTGGCAGTAGATGGTCTAGCCTCTTCATCAAGAACCTCCTCACTCAAGAAGCTGAGATTGAGCTCTGAAAATTTGCGAGCCACCCTATCTTCACAGAACTCAAAATCCTTGATGAACGCTTGCTGGCCGAACTCAACATCTAGTTTCCTCATTTCAGATGAAACCTTAAACTCTTCCATAGCCTGGACCTTCACCTCCGAGATCGACTCTACCACTTGATCCTTCAGTTCAGCGACTCTAATCTCGGCCTTTTTCCTCCTCTCTTCCTGCATAGCCAGAGCAGCCTTTAACTCGGTAGAAGCAAGCTCCTCCTTTTGGAGCACATCCTGGAGACCTCCGACTTTGATTGCATTCTCTCTCAGGAAGCGTTCGACCTCGGTAGCTTTCTACTCTTGAAGATGACTGACCTCAGCTTGGAGATCCTCCTGGATCATAAGTTCTTCCACCGCCTGGCAGTGTGCCCTTTTTATATGGGCAATTATTTGGTGACCCGACTGCAATAGATGAATGATGTTAAAAAAAAAAGGAAAAGGGGGAGAGAAATAAGAGAAATAATAAGGTAGTTACCTTGAGGAAAGTCCCAAGTGAACCTTAAATAAGCTGCATATGGTCGAGGTCGGCCATGTTGTCCACCACCTCGAGCATGGTGAACTTATCAATTAAGGCCTGGATGATCTCTAGATTGTTGAAGCGATCTTCTTTCGGATCATCACTGTCGTCGTTGGATTCGTCAGGATGAGCCTTGTGGAATACCTTCATGATAGCCAATTTTTTCTTTTTCTTCTTTTCCTCCTCTTTCTCTCTTTCAATAGTAGACTTTAGAGCCTGATCCCTGGCTGGGGGACTTGAGGATGTTGGGGGCAAGGAATCCATCTTAACCGCACCAACCTCAGCTGTAGGAACAATCTCAACATCTTCTGCAACTTTGGAGAAGGCAACATCAGCAACGAGAGTCGTGGAGCTCAGAGTCTCGACCATTGCCTTCTTTGAGATTTCACTCGATGCCTTTACCTTCCTTTTCTAGGAATAAAGCCCCTTGGTGAGCATCCTGATGGCTTTAGCATCCGTTTCTGTGATAAAGAAAGAACCATGATCAACAACATATGCATAGGAAATCCCATAAAAGTTCAAGAGGTAAAATGTATACCGGCAGGGTCGAGAGCACTCAAACCCATGTTGAACAAGGTCTGTTCTTTCAAGAGGTCAGGAAGAAGAGGGGCCTGGTATGTCTTAAGTTTATTGGAGGAATCAAGATCTGCCCTGTCTAAACTAAAAGCTTGACAGACTGACTCCCTAAGGAGGCCTCAAGGAGGAAGACCCAACATCAGAGTCAGGCAGTATATGAAGAAGAACTTCTCCATCCAGTTGTAGATAGAAGAAGGAGCACCTTTCAGTAACTCCTTCTTGTCAAACTATGGAGAGAGGTACCACCAATCCTTTGCAGAAGGATGATGTTTGAAGGTGTAGAAATTTCTAAAAAGAGAAACAATTGGATGAACTTCAACTAAATGGCAAAGCGAGAGAAATTTGGTTACAAACCTAAAGGAGTTTGATACAATAGAAGCTAGGGAGATGTTCAAAAGGTGGAAAAGTGCAACTACGAAAGGTGGAAGGGAAAGTCTGAATCCAACATGAAGGGTTTCTAAATATAAACAAAATTGATCGGGCAGAGGAGAACAGGCTCGATCACTTAGCCTGGGGAGTTCTAGTTCGTACTTTCGAGTGACCCCATATTAAATCTGGATCATGGAAAGGTCATTTGGGGTCAAGGTGCAGGGGATCGTACTCAGCATAAAGGTCGGATGAGGCACAGCCCTATGTTCGGTCTCCTTACCAGGATTGGGGTCTTGGAAGGTCGAATCGGCTGGACTACAAGAATTGACTAATTGATAGATTTTCGAGGACATTGGGATCAAACTAAATCCAAAAAAACTCCAAAAGATCAAGAAAAATAAGGTGAAAGCCTTCTTCAAGGAAACCGAATGGTTAAGATGCAGAAAACATAGGAATGATCGAAAGAAGGATTGCAAAACTAATCTAAATTGGTAGGGAAGCATAAGAAGATGGTCAGAGCAATGAAAATTGGATGGGGAAGCACCTGGGAGTGAAAAAATGATGAAAGGGGCTAGAGCTCTCGAGCAAGTAGGAGATGAAAATAGGAGGAGAAAAAAAGAAAACTTGAGTGAAGTGAGAAACCAGAAGAAGATGGAGTGCTTAAATATCCATTAGAATCCAAGATGATTATGATGGTAGATCCTTCCCGGCTGATCCTCGGTTGACAAGTGTCCCACTCATCATAGCAGGTGGCTGATGACTGATAGAATCTTAAATTTACCATACCTAGGACAACATTTTGATGGAAATTTTGAAAATTTGTCTTCTCAGGTCACTTCATATTTAAGAATATTTGGTGCCAGCATAATAAACACCAAGATTTTCTATTCTTCGAGCATAGAACCCAGACAGAAACTTTGGCAATCACCTTTTTGTACTCCCTTTCTTCGAAATTGGAACTCGAGAGTAGTGGGACTACTGTTAGGGTAAACCCGCTCCTACTGAAGTTTAACTTGCCACTTCATATCGGGACTCCTCCTAGACTTCTCCTTTGACAAAACTCCTACCGGACTTCTCCTTCAACAAAACTTCTACCAAACTTCTCCTTCGGTAGAACTCCTCCCAGACTTCTCCTTCGATAGAACTCCTTCCAGACTACTCCTTCGACAGAACTCCTCGCAGACTACTCCTTTAGTAGAACTCCTATCGGACTACTCCTTCGATAGAACTCCTACCAGACTTCTCCTTCAGCAGAACTTCTTTCAAACTTCTCCTTCAGTAAAACTCCTTCCAGACTTCTGCTTCAACAGAACTCCTACCAGACTTCTCCTTTGACAAAACTCTTATCGGACTTCTCCTTCAGTAGAACTCCTTCCAAACTACTCCTTCAGCAGAACTCCTAGACTACTACTTCAACAAAACTCCTACCAAACTTCTCCTTCAGCAGAATTTCTTTCGGACTTGTCCTTCAGTAGAACTCCTCCCAGACTTCTCCTTAAGTTTAATTCCTTCCATATTCCTTCAAGCCGGACTCCTCTAGTGGCATGCCTTCCAAACTCCTTCAACAATGTTCCTTCTAGACTCCTCCAATCGAACTTCTTCCAGACTCCATCTAGTCACCCAAAGGGCCCCTCTTAGTCGAGCCTCTCTCATTACTACCAGATAGTTATGGCTGTCACCATCAATTTGTTATAGGCTTTATCTATAAAAGGGACCCTGCAGATACGTTTTCTCTTTAAGCTCTCTTCTCCTTTCCGACACTCTGCTACTTTCTTTACTGAGCACTTCAATTCTGTTGGCTAGAGGAGTTAACTTGATCATCAGAGGGTCCTGTTAGAGCCACCACCCCGACTCCAGACAAAGCTTCTATTTTGTAGGTCTTCAACGGTGGCCTCGTCTTCTCCAACTCTAGCTTTATTTTGGCATCAACCAGATTCTACACCAATAATAATCTCATGTTATGTGTATTGATTAGATACCTAAAAATTCTCTTAACAGCTAATAAGTATGATTCTTTGGGATTTGATTGGAATCTAGCACATATGTAAACACTAAATAAGATATCAGGCCTACTTGCAGTTAAATAAAGTAGAGATCCTATCATACCTTTATAGAGCTTTTAATTCAAATTCTTATCAATTTCATCTTTGTCAAGTTTGCATGAGGGGCTCATTGGTGTGCCGATTTTCTTTCTATTTTTCATACCAAACTTCTTTAGCTTTTCCTTGACGTACTTGGTTTGGTTAATGAAGATATCTTTCTTTGATTGTTTGATTTGAAGCCCAAGGAAGAAGGTCAGTTCTCCCATCATGCTCATTTCAAATTCTTGCTGCATTAACTTAGCAAAATCTTGACAAAGATCCTCATTAGTAGCTCCAAGTATGATATCATCTATATATATTTGAATTACAAGAAGGTTATTATTTTTTTTTTCAAAAATAATATTGTGTCTATACTACCTTTAGTAAATTTATTTTATAACAAAAATTTACTTAGCCTCTCATACCAAGCTCTAGATGCTTGTTTAAGTCCATAAAGTGCTTTATTTAGTTTAAACACATGATTAGGGAGTAAATAATTTTCAAACTTAGGGGGTTGTTTTACATACACTTTTTCAGCAATATAATAATTCAAGAAGGCACTCTTTATATCTGTTGGGGATAAACCCCGCTTCCACCGAAGTCCAGTCTGATGCTTGGCCTAACGCGATTCATAATCATGGAAGAACTTCGATCGAAAATTCTTCTTCCAACGGTCGAACACTAGCCGATCTCCTTCAAGCAGTCGAACTCCTCTAGTGGCCGAACACCTTCTATACTTTACCTTCGGTAGGACTTCTCCATCAGTTGGACTCCTTTTGAACTTCTCCTCCAATCGAATTTCTTTAGGAGCCGAACTACCTCCAAACTTCTCCTTCAATCGAATTCCTTCAGGAGTCGAACTCCCTCCAGACTTCTCCTTCAATCAAATTTTTTCAAGAGCCAAACTTCTTCCAGACTTCTCCTTCAGTCGGATTTCTCTAAGAGCTGAACTTCTTTCAAACTTCTACTTCAATCGGATTCCTCCAAGAGCCAAACTCCCTTCGAACTTTCCCTTTAGATGCATACTTGTAGAAGCCAAACTCCTTCTGAACTTCTCCTTCAATCAGATTCCTCAAGGAGCCAAACTCTTTCTGAACTTCTCCTCCAATCGAATTCGTCCAGAAGCCAAACTCTCTCTGGACTTCTCTTTCAATCAAATTTCTCTAGGAGTAAAACTTCCTCTCGACTTCTCCTTTAATCGGATTCCTTCAGGACCTAAACTCCCTCCGAACTTCTTCTTCAGTCGGATTTCTTTAGAAGTTGAACTTCCTTCAGACTTCTCCTTCAGTCAAATTCTTCATGAAAGGAATATGCCCACAAACCAATTTATTGGGATGTTCTTTATCTTTTAGACTTATGTAATGATATTTTTTTTAATAAATAAAGGTATTTATTTCATCATATGCAGTGTCTTATTATTTATTTAAGATTATGATGAATTCAATAAATTAGGGCTATGATTTTAGGATTATGATGAGATCATACTAGTGAGACCTAAAATCTTAAAACTCTAATTTAAATATTTTTAGTCGATGGAACATTGAGTTAGGGATCAATATTTTTCAGTAAGACTAGCACATTCTTTGTATGCTCAATTGAGAGGGTGATTGATCTCACAACAACTTGTGTATGACACTAATACAAGAATGTGGGTGCTCATTAGAGAATGAGTTCACTGAATTGATCCAAATTGAGAATATCTAATGGAGTCTTATCTACATGTCAATAGATGGTTCTCATAGTGGAATTTGTAAATGTAATCCTTTGACCTAAAACTACCACAGAATCTTATATATATAAATCCAAATTTTGGTTCATACTCATTCATGACTCAGTTATGTACGGGATGATCTGGATATGGTAGATTATATATATGAAGGTTGTGAGTAGGTTAACATGGAATCGATCTATTCTGGTAAGAGAAAATAGCATCCCATTTGCTTCAAACAAATGATGATTCAGGAAGACTTTGATCAAAGCATGATTAGAATTGGTTTCTAATATTTTATTAAATAAATCATCATCATGAGATTGAAAGAGAAATGAATATGATATTGGGGTTGACATATTTTCATGCCTAGAGTCATATTCAGGATGCAGGAAGATCGAAGGATCTAGTTGCATGATAATTTTCACTGAAGGATATTTTTGGTATTTCCATCAAAATTTCACATCTTCTGGGTAGTCATGATATATTGCTAGATGTCAATCATGTCTTGTCAATTTGATTAAATTAAAATTTTAATTTAATTATTAAATTAGAAAGTGTTCTAAATTAAGTCAAATTGGGTTGGTTGGTTTTAACCTAAATCAGTTTGGTTGAGTTCTAACCAAATTAGGTCAAATTACATCCAAACTCACTGCTGGATAGATATGAAACCCAATGGGTCACATATAAAGAGAATTGATTAATGGTCTAATTGGATTAGACCATGTTTGCAAGATGAACATGCTAGCACATGTTGCAAACCCTAGCACCTATTTTCGAATTGGATTCGAATCAACTTCTGATTTGGGCTAATTAAGATCCGATTTGAGCCAAATAGGATTTGGTCTTGAGTTGGATTAACCTAGATTGATTAGGCTTCAGATTGGGTGCCACATACCTACATCCCATGTGCCAGAGAGTCTCTCTCTTATGCGTGGGAAGTCTTTCATGCGCAAAGGACTCTTTGGCGCATGGAATAAGTTGGCACGTACCATCTTTGATTTTCTCAATATTGTTATGTCACATAAACTTTTTTATTGGCATGGACATCAGATATGGGGCATAGAAGTATCCTTCTGTAGATGAAATTCTTTTTTTTTTTTTCACCCAAGATGTTTTGTCGTCCAAGAGTCCTTTCCGCTTTGGATTCCTTGCCGCCCACTTCTTCTTTACGCCTCTTGGGACTTTGACTATTCAAAGTACATCTCCATGCCTTCTTGATGAATGGGCATCCCTTTAAGAGCCATTAGGTGGCCATCTAATCTGATCTAAACCTTTGAATTATGGCACCATATATTTATGCATCGCAACTCTTCATAGAAGAACTATGTAGAATTAGTCCGAAGAGTCCTATTTTAAGGCACTTCTTGGACTAAGTCTATGCAATTTTAAATAGCAAAAAATTCAGATGGGTGTGGGATTCGATGATGGAGTGTGAGATATTGATATGGGAAGGGTGTGAGATTTTTAGATGGCACCCCTACGTACATTAAAAATAAGGGTGCGCATCAAGAGTCCGGTGTGTGTGAACATTATCTTTTCTTTCTTACAAGAGTTTCTTTTGTCCAGTTTTCTTTCTTCTCTTCTCTTATCTAGACCTTATCTTTATAGAAGCAAGAAGTCATCTTAAGACTAAGAGATTAGGAAGGAAAATTAAGAAGAGAAAAGAAAAAGAAAGATAGATAAGGAGAGGCAAGAAAGGTGACATAAAGGATTAAGAAGGTCTTGCACTTATAATTAAAGTTCTTATTATTAAAACTTTAATTATATATAAATCAAAGGTCCTGGTGTCTTGATCAAGTTTTTGTGTGGATCAACGTTGGAGGGTGAACGTGTGGGCATCTGGTGGAAATCCTGACGGACTGCTACCGATGATCTGGGTTAATTTAGGGTTTAGCGATAAGAGGTATGTTCTAATACTTTCTCTTATGTTACAAATGCATGTTATATGATTTAATTACTAATGAGGTGGTCCTAGGGTTTGGATTTGGTTTATTTAATTTTTTTTTGCTTTGAAATCCATGCTTCTGTCCTGTACAGCAAATCCATCAATGGTATCAGAGCAAACCTTATTAGGTTAAATCATATGATGCTTTGCTTATAGCATAATGGCATAAATGAAAAATATGATATAATATTTTTAGCATGTTTTTAATTTATATGATGAGATCATATTCTTTTTCTTATCATAATGAGATTATGTTGTATATATTATTCTATAAAGGTTGCCCTGATATAGTAGAAAGTATTTACTATATAATGATGGTTGTCCTAGAATAATTATACATGTTAATTGATATATATATATATATATATATATATATATATATTATCATAATTAATGCTATTATGCATTTAGTTTGTTTTAAATCAATATGTGCATTCGAGACCATTTAAATCCCTCTATAAAAAAATTATATTAAGTTGTAGTGTAATTAATCTATAGCTGAATCAGTCAGGATGTCTAATTGATCAATCGGTGTCTAGGAAAAATGGTTCATGATTGGTAAAGAGAACATGGATTTTTTAATTGATTTCGTTGTCTGACCTGGCCAATTTATTGGTGTCTAAGGAAAGCAATGGGGGACTCCCACTTCTCTCCCATTTACCTGGTCGATTCGATTAATTTAATTTCTAGATTGAAATGCTTAGTATTATATTCACTACATTAAGGCCTTCCTTCATACTAGTTTCTTATTATGTCTAGAACCATATTAGTTTCTGTTGTGTAACCACAAGATCTATCATGGGGAAATGATGTAATATTAATCTAGTGCATTGAGATGCTTACAGCATTTTGAATATACTACTTTGTTGTGTAACCACAAAAGTAGTTATATTTCATTTTGACTGTATAGAAATGAAGGGTTCTACTTAAACTAAAACATTAAAGTTTGTTGTGCTAACACAAGGCTATTAATGTTTTAGAGGCAAAAGTTTTTTGAGAGTTGCATAAAATGCAATTGGAAAGAGTTTCCTACCTTTGAACTTATAACAGGTTTGTTGTGCAACCACAAGATTTTTTATAAGGAATTAGGATCTTATTCTCACTAAGAAAATCAATAAGAGGGTTATGATTTTTTTTAGTGGGAGACATAATTAAATTAAAGTCCTAATTTAATTATGTTTGTCATCATGAGTTGTTTGCTTATATATTGTTCTTTATTATGTAGATTAAATGGCTTCTTCACTTTCATTACGTTCAATTTTGGATTCAAATAAATTGACTGGATCAAAATTATGTTGACTGGATTGAGAAACCTAAAAATAGTACTCAGTCAAGAAAAACTCTCCTATATTCTTGATGCCCCTGATCCTAAGCCATTAGAAAATGATGCCACAGATGAAGATAAGTCCACATACAAGATGTGGCAAAATGATTTTGCCTTACTGTCAAATGCATCATACTTGCCTCTATGAATAATGAATTACAGAGGCAGCATGATAGCATGGACACTCAATCCATATTGCTCAATCTAAAAGAGCTTTATGGAGAGCATAGTAGGACTGCTAGATATGAGATATCTAAGCAATTATTTCATGCAAGAATGATAGAAGGAACATCCATACAAAATCATGTTTTGATGGTAATTGACCTAATCACTCGATTAAGTCAATTAGGTTTTGTAATGGATGGAGAGTTAAGTCAGGATTTGATCCTGCAATCACTCCTAGAATCATTTTCTCAGTTTGTCATGAACTATCACATGAACAAACTGAATTCTTCATTGCCTGAGCTGTTAAATATGCTCAAGATAGCAGAAAGCCATATCAAGAAAGATAAGGCTCCTCTTCTTCTTATGGATGGGATCTCCAAGAAGAAGGCAGGCAAAAAGGGTTCAAAGAGAAGGTTGAATCCTAAAAGTGGTATAAATAAGAAGAAAAAGGGGAAGAAGGTCTCTCGGACAAATGACCTATTTTCACTGTGGCAAAATAGATCATTGGAAGAGGAATTGCAAGGCTTACCTTGCAACCGTGAAGTCTGGTGCAAATAATGCACCAAAAGGTATGTATGAGATACATACTATATTATCATTAAATTCTTTCATTTCAAATTCTTGGGTATTAGATACCGGCTGTGGTTTTCATATCTGCAAATCTTTGTAGGGGCTGCAGAAAATTAAGAGTTTGAAGAAAGGTGACTTCAAGCTCTATGGCGCTGGAGGAGAGTCTATCCAAGCAGAAGCTGTAGGGACAAATATATTGAAGTTACCTTATGGAAAGATCTTAGAGCTTACAAATTATTATTATATGCCTAAGATCATTAGAAATATTATATCTATACCCTTGTTATTAAAATAAGGTTATAGTCTTAATGTAACGAGCGAAGGTTGCTCGATCAAATATTCTAATGAAAATATTTATTTTGGCATATTTAGCAATGGTTTGTTGACTCTATGTTTGGATGATAATATATTTCATATTGATGAAAATAGAAAAATGTAAGAGAGATGACATAAATAATACTTTACTTTGGCATTGTCGATTAGGTCATATTAGTGAGGCTAGGATTAACAAGTTATACAAAGAAAAGTTCTTTGATCCTTTTGATTATGAATCATTGGGAACTTGTGAATCATGCCTCATGGGTAAAATGACCAAGATTCCATTTATTTAGTGGACATGAGAGAAAGGACAAATGAGTTATTAGGACTTGTACATATGGATGTATGTGGTCCTATGACAACTCAAGCCAGAGGAGGATACTCTTATTTTATAACATTCACTGATGATTTATCTAGGTTTGGATATGTGTATCTTATGAAACACAAATCAGAAGCCTTTGATAAATTTAAAGAGTATCAAAGTATGGTCGAAAAACAAACTAGACAATGTATAAAAATCCTTCGATCTGATCAGGAGAGGAGAATACTTATCTAGTGAGTTTCTAGACTATCTTAAAGTTAAAGGGATTCTCTCTGAATGGACACCTCCTTATACACCATAATTAAATGGTGTAGCCAAAAGAAAAAATCGTATACCTTATTAGATATGGTACGGTCCATGATGTGCTTCACTGAATTACCTATTTTCTTCTGGGGTCATGCTCTGGAGACTGCAATTTACATCTTGAATAGAGTACCTTCTAAATCTGTATCTAGTACTCCATATGACATATGGAGAAGTAAGAAACCTAATCTTAAGTATCTTAAGATATGGGGTTGTCCAGCTTATGTCAAAAGAAATTTTGGACATAAACTTGATGCTAGATCAGACAGATGTCTATTTATAGGATATCCTAGAAATAGTATAGGATATTATATTCTACCATCCTACTGAACAAAAGGTATTTGTAAGTAGGCATGCCATTTTTCATGGAAAAAGAATTTATCCTAGAAAAGGGCAGTGGCAGAAATATTGAACTTAGTGAAGTTCAAGAAAAACAAATAGAAATTTCTCAACCAAATAATCACATAAAAGAATCAGAACACATAACTCCTATCCATAGGTCTAAAAGAGTACGAAATACACCTATGAGGTATGGTTTCATTATTGAGAATAATGAAGCCCAAGTCATTGAGAATGATGAACCTCTGACCTATACGGAAGCAGTCAAAAGTAAGGACTCTTACAAATGGCTGGCTGCCATGCAATCCAAAATGGAATCCATGCACACCAACAAAGTATGGACTTTGGTGGATGCACCAGAGGATATAAATCCTATTGGATGCAAATGGATTTTTAAGAAAAAGATTGGAGCTGATGGTCAAATTGAAACCTATAAGGCCAGATTGGTGGCTAAGGGTTTTAGGCAAAAACAGGGGATTGATTATGATGAAACATTTTCACCTGTTGCCATGCTCAAATCTATTTGGATTATGCTTGCTATAGCAGCATACCACGACTATGAAATATGGCAAATGGATGTAAAGACTGCCTTCCTTAATGGTTTCCTTGAGGAGGAGGTCTATATGTCACAGCCTAGAGGGATTTGAGTCAAATGAGAGACCAAATCAGGTATGCAAGCTTAAGAGATCCATTTATGGATTAAAGCAAGCATCAAGGAGTTGGAACATCCATTTTGATGAAATAGTAAAAGAGTTTGGTTTTATCAAGAATGTTGATGAACCATGTGTGTACAAGAAAACTAGTGGGAGAACCATAGTCTTCTTGGTTCTGTATGTAGATGACATACTCCTCATTGGGAATGATATCCCAATGTTACAATCAGTCAAATTATGGCTATCAAATAAGTTTTTCATGAAAGATTTGGGAGAAGCATCCTATATACTAGGAATAAAGATCTATAGAGATAGATCTAAGAGGATGCTAGGCTTGTCCCAATCAAGGTACATTGACTTAATACTGAAAAGATTCAGTATGGATGGGAGTAAAAGAGGTTATTTACCCATGAGTCAAGGCATACATCTCTCTAAAAAGATGTCTCCAAAGACACCTGAAGAAGAGAAATAGAATGTGTTCTATTCCTTATGCTTCGGCTGTTGGATCAATAATGTATGCCATGTTATGTACAAGGCCTGATGTTGCTTATGCTTTAGGCATTGCAAGTAGATTTCAAGCTGATCCAGGAGAGGATCATTGGAAAGCTGTGAAAAATATTCTTAAGTACTTAAGAAGGACTAAAGATATTTTTCTTGTATATGGTGGTTCTGATCTTAAATTAGAAGCATATTCTGATTCTAGTTTTCAATCAGACCCAGATGATAGCAAATCCATTTCAGGGTATGTCTTTACTCTGAATGGTGGAGCAGTAAGTTGGAAAAGTACTAAGCAACCAACTATAGCTGACTCAACCACTGAAGCAGAATACATAGCTGTAAGTGAAGCCACCAAGGAAGCTGTCTGGATGAAGAAGTTCATCACTGAATTGGGAGTTATTCCTAAAATTGAGAATCCAGTACCACTTTACTGTGATAATACTGGAGTTGTAGCTCAAGCAAAGGAACCAAGGTCTCATCATAAATCCAAACATATTCTGAGATGCTTCCATCTCGTTCGAGAAATTATTGAAAGACAAGATGTAGTCATAGAACGAGTGGGACACAAAGAACAACATAGCAGACCCATTCACTAAGGCTTTACCACTGCAACTGTTTGATCGCCACCTTGATTGTATGGGATTAAAATATAAGGGCGATTGGCTTTAGTGCAAGTGGGAGATTGAAAGGAATATGCCCTTAAGCCAATTTATTTTTGGGATGTTCTTTGTCTTCCAAACTCATGTAATGATATTTTTTTTAATAAATAAAGGCATTTATTTCATCATATGCAGTGTCTTATTATTTATTTAAGATTATGATGAACCCTATAAATTAGGGCTATGATTTTAGGATTATGATGAGATCATACTAGTGAGACCTAAAATCTTAAAATCCTAATTTAAATATTCCTAGTCGATGGGACATTGAGTTAGGGATCAATGTTTTTCGGTAAGACTAGCACATTCTTTGTATGCTCGATTGAGAGGGATGATTGATCTCACAATAACTTATGTATGACACTAATACAAGAATGTGGGTGCTCATTAGAGAATGAGTTCACTGAATTGATCCAAATTGAGAATATCTAATGGAGTCTTATCTACATGTCAATAGATGGTTCTCATAGTGGAATTTGTGCATGTAATCCTTTGACCTGAAACTACCATAGAATCTTATATATATAAATCCATATTTTGGTTCATACTCATTCATGACTCAGTTATGTACGGGATGATCTAGATATGGTAGATTATATATATGAAGGTTGTGAGTAGGTTAACATGGAATCGATCTTTCCTGGTAAGAGGAAATAGCATCCTACCTGCTTCAAACAAATAATGATTCAAGGAAGACTTTGATCAAAGCATGATTAGAAATGGTTTCTAATGTTTCATTAAATGAATCATTATCATAAGATTGAAAGAGAAATGAATATGATATTGGGGTTGACATATTTCCATACCCAGAGTCATATTCAGGATGCAGGGAGATCGAAGGATCTAGTTGCATGGTAAATTTTCACTGAAAGGATATTTTTGGTATATTTCCATCAAAATTTCACATCTTTCTAGGATAGTCATGATACGTTGCTAGATGTCAATCATGTCTTGTGAGTTTCGATCAAGTTAAAATTTTAATTTGATCATTAAATTAGAAAGTGTTCTAAATTAAGTCAAATTGGGTTGGCTAGTTTTGACCTAAATCGGTTTGGTTGAGTTCTAACCAGATTAGGTCAAATCACACCCAAACTCACTACTGGTTAGATGTGGAACCCAATGGGTCACACACAAAGAGAATTGATTAAGGGTCTAATTAGATTAGACCATGTTTGCAAGATGAATATGCTAGCACATATAGCAAACCCTAGCACCTATTTTCGAATTGGATTCGAATCAGCTTTCGATTTGGGCTAATTTAGATCCGATTTGAGCCAAATAGGATTTGGTCTTGAGTTGGATTAACCTAGATTGATTGGGCTTCAGATTGGGTGCCTCACATACCTACATCCCACATGCCAGAGAGTCTCTCTCTTTATGTGTGGAAAGTATTTCATGCGCAAAGGACACTTTGGCGCATGGAATAAGTTGAACGCCTACCTTCTTTGACTTTTCCCATATTGTTATGTCATGTAATTTTTTTAATTGGCATGGACATCAGATATGGGGTGCGTAGAAGAGTCCTTCTGTAGATAAAAGACTTCTTTTCCTTTTAAATTTTTTGCCCATGATGTTTTGTCGCCCAAGATACCTTGCCGCCTACTCCTCCTTGACGTCTCTTGCCGCCCACTTCTTCAAAAGCTCTTGGGACTTTGACTATTCAAAGATTTCATCTCCATGCCTTCTTGATGAATGGGCATCCCATTTTAGAGCCATTGGATGGCCTTTGTATCATGATCTAATGGATGAAAATTATGGCGCCAAGGATTTATGCATCGTGACTCTTCATAGAAAAACTACGTAGAATTAGTCCGAAGAGTCTTTCTGCTTTAAGGCACCTCTTGGACTAAGTCTATATCTCATTTTAAATTTTAGATGGGCATGAGATTGGCTGATGGGGCATGAGAAATGGAAAAGGAAAGGGTGTGAGATTTTTGTTGGCATCCTTACGTACATTATAAATAAGGGTGTGCATCAAGAGTCCGATGATGTGAACATTATCTTTTCTTTCTTACAAGAGTTTCTTTTTGTCCAATTTTCTTTCTTCCTTTCTCTTGTCTAGACCTTGTCTTTATAAGGACAAGAAGTCATCTTAAGACTAAGAGATTAGGAAGGAAAATTAAGAAGACAAAAGAAAAAGAAAGATAGATAAGGAAAGGCAAGGAAGGTGACATAAAGGCTTAAGAAGGTCTTGCCCATTTAATTGAAGTTCTTATTACAAGAATTTTAATTATATAAATCAGAGGTGCTGGTGTCTTGATCAAGTCTCTGTGTGGATCAACGTTGGAGGGTGAACACGTGGGCACCTGGTGGAACCCCTGACGGACTACTACCGGTGATCAGGGTCAATTTAGGGTTTAGCGATAAGAGGTATGTTCTAATACTTTCTCTTATGTTACAAATGCATGTTATATGATTTAATTGCTAATGAGGTGGTCCTAGGATTTGGGTTTGGTTTATTTGATTTCATTTTTTTTTGCTTTGAAATCCATGCTTCCGCCCTATACACCAAATCCATCACTCCAGGGGCCAAACTCCATCCGAACTTCTCCTTCGATCGGATTTGTCCAGGAGCCAAACTCCTTTCGAACTTCTCCTTCAATCGAACTCCTTTAGGAGCCAAACTTTCTCCAGACTTCTCCTTTGGTTAGATTCCTTTAGGAGCTAAACTTCTTTCATACTTCTTCTTCAGCTGAATTTCTTCAAATGCTGAACTTCTTTTGGACTTCTCCTTTAGCTGAATTTCTCCATCAGTCGAACTCCTTCAACTAAACTTTTCCACCAGTCAGACTCCTTTTGGTCTTCTCCATCAGTTGAGCTTCTCCGCCAGTTAGACTCCTTCTAGATTTCTCCATCTGTTGAACTCCATCCGGATTCCTCTAGTGGATTACTTCCAAATTTCAAGTAGCATTCCATCCGAATGATCCCCTCTAGTCGTATTTCATTTAGGAGTTCGAACTCCTCTAGAATTGACATACGTCAAAGCTCTTCATCCCTCCATGTGGTCCTAAGTGGCTCAGTATCAGATGGCTACGGCTGTCACTATCAGTCTGCTGCAGGCTGTACCCCACTCACGGAGCCCTAAGTAGCCAACTATCGGATGGCTACGATAGTCACTATTAGTCTGCTGTAGGCAGTGCCCCTCTCACGCAGTCTTGAGCGGCCAGCTACTGGATGGTTACGGCTATCACTATCCGTCTGCTACAGGCGATGCCCCTCTTCATAATAAATTCCATGCAGTCTCGAGCGGTCAGCTACCGAACGGCTATGGTTGTTACTATCAGTCTACTCTGGGCTCCATCCATAAAAGGGATCCTCCAGATATATTTTCTCTAGGCTCTCTTCTTCTTCCCAAAACTTTGCTGAATTCTTTTCTAAGCACTCCATTCTTATTGAACAGAAGAGTTAACTTGATTGTCAGAGGGTCCTGCTGGAGCCACCACCACAAACTCTGGATGGAACTTTATTTTTCAGGTCACCGACGGTGATCTCTTCTTCCTCAACTCCAGCTCGATTCGATGTTGATTAGATTCTGCATCAATAGGATTGGCGCTAGAGGAAGGGCATGCTATTGCTGAGGTACCTTTGTTCTTAAAGGAGTGCTTAGCCGATCCTGTTGATCTTCTTCTCTAAGGTCCATCTCCATCCTCTCGCTCAATCCTAAGAAATACCTCCAAAGAAGACGACTACCCAGAGATCTACCACTTCTACCATCAGATCCGAGCCAGATCTGTCCATTCCGGCTCCAGCGCCAGCACTTTAACCTCCTCCTCCATCGATGGCCATAATAGATTCAGAGTAGTTTAACCTACTGATGCAGTAAGTTCAGGGCCTCATCGAGATGGTGCAGACCATGCGGCAGCCTCCGATGGTGATTCCATCAAAAAATCTACCATCAGGATGTTAGGAATCGATCCTAAGGAAGAGCACTTGGACTAGCATAACCATCACCCCTGGAAAGGAGAAATAAAGAGAAAAGGATCCTTGTTTGGATCGTGATTCTTCTTTGAAAGAAACCTTCTCCATCTATTGTCAGAAGCCTTCCAAGATCTGCGATTGAGATGACATACTCAATCAAAATCTATGGGGGATGGATCGATGCATTGAGAAACTCCACCACATCGCCCCAGCTCACCATGATGACATCCACACCGATCTTCCATTTCTCTCTCCAAATTATGCAAGAGCCCATTCTGCCGAACTTCAAGCTTCCTCTAGTTTAAAAGCTATGATAGAACTTCTGATCCGATCGATCACCTGGATGCCTTGCGAACTATGATGCTACTCCATGGCACACCAGATGCCATCTTATGTCGAGCTTTTTCGACTACCTTAAAGGTAGCAGCGAGAAACTGGTACTCGACATTGAAGTCGGGTATGATCTTCTTCTTTGACTAGATGAGCCATTAGTTTATGGCTCACTTCGTCAACAGTCGACGTCCGAGCCGAGGTTTGAATTTTCTGATGAATATCAAGAAAGAGAGAGAATCTATTCGGGCTTACATCACTCGATTTAATGCTGCTGCATTGGAGGTCCGGAATCCGAACCAATCTATTGCAATGGCCATAATTAAGGGTGGCCTTCAGAAGAACGATTTGCTGTTCTCCTTAGAGAAGAAGTACTCTAGGAACTTTGTCGATCTGCTAGCTCGGGTTAAAGGATATGCCCGAGTGGAAGAAGCCTTCAGGTTGAAGGATGAGGAAGCCGTACGAGAGTAGCAGGCTGGCGAGTCCAATAGACCCGCCGCTGGTAGAGGGCCGAATTAAGTTCGACCGCATTCATGGACTCTCCCCGAGCATAAGCGAGCCCAAACTCCTCCTCAAGCTCATCATCAAAGAAGCCCCGATAGAAGGACGCGAAGAAGTTCTCCCCTTATAAGGTTTCACAACTATGCCCCTTCTTAATGCTCCTAAAACTCTTGTTCTAATGGAAATTAAGATCAGAAGACTTACGATCTCCCATAAAGAAGTGCAATCAAAGCAAGTACTATTTGTATCATCATGATCATGGCCATGATACTGAAGAATGCATTTAGCTCCAAGATGAGATTGAGGAGCTCATCAAGAGAGGTAGGCTGGGTCGATTTCTCATACACCGACCTCAAGCAAGAGAAGATTAGCCAAGGGCGCTATCGCAGCTAGAATGACCAATGAGGGAGGAAAAACAAGGAGATCGGCCACCTTCTGACATCATCAATGCTATCTCTAAGGGGGCTTAGTACTTCAGCAAGCCATCATCTCTCAGCCTCGAAGTCAGGGGAGGCTTGCCCCAAATTGGAAAGACCCATATGAAATAGAGGAGGTCGTTTGGCTTAAAACTTATCGCCTGAAGGAGCTCAGAGGAACAACGCTCCCACGATCTTGAAACTCAGAGAATTTAAGAATGTACTACCGATAATTTTCCTTCAACAAAACTCATCCATTTCAACATTATTATTTCTTAATGCCAAAACTACGTGACGATAGAAAAGAAACAATCAAAAGTGGCCATGTTAATAATAGGAGGAGAACCTTGTCCTAACATGGGCAAGTCGAAGGCCTCGTTCATTTTAGACGAGATGAGGGTAGAGGCCCTGACAACGGCCCTTATGTGCCCCTATAGCCCATTAGAAATAGGAGGAGAACCTCATCCTCATGTGAGCAAAGTTGAAGGCCTCGTTCATTTTAGATGAGATGAGGGGAGAGGCCCTGACAACAGTCCTTATGTGTCTATATAGTCCATTCGGAATAAGAGAAGAACCTCATCCTAACATGACCAAAGTTGAAGACCTCATTCATTTTAAATGAGATGATGGGAGAGGTCCTGACAACGGTCCTTATACGCCCCTACAGCCCGTTAGGAATAAGACGAGAACCTTGTCCTAACATGAGCAAAGTCGAAGGCCTCGCTCATTTTAAACGAGATGATGGGAGAGGCCCTGACTACGGCCCTTATGTGCCCCTACAGTCTGCTAGGAATAGAGGAGAACCTCATTCTAATGTGAGCAAAGTCAAAAGGCCCCATTCATTTTAGATGAGATGGAAAGAGAGGCCCCGACTTGACTGGAGATAAGATCTCCTCCGAGCTTCAACTTCAACGTCAATAGGAGATAAGATCTTCTTCAACCTCAGCTGGAGATAAGATCTCCTCTGAGCTTCAATATCAACTTCAATAGGAGATAAGATCTCCTTCAACCTCGACTGAAGATAAGATCTCCCCTGAGCTCTAACCTTCAATAGGAGATAAGATCTCCTTCAACCTCGACTGCAAATAAGATCTCCCCTGAGCTTCAACTTTAACTTCAACAAGAGATAAGATTTACTTCAACCTTTGTTGGAGATAAGATCTCTCCCGAGCTTCAACACCAATCTTAATAGGAGATAAGATCTCCTTCAACATTGGCTAGAGATAAGATCTCTCCCAAGCTTCAACGTCAACCTCAATAGGTGATAAGATCTCCATCAATCTCTCGGTTGGAGATAAGATCTCTCCCGAGCTTTAACTTCAATGTCAACCTCAACATGAGATAAGATCTTCTTCAACCTCGGCTTGAGATAATATCTCCCTAGAGCTTCAACATCAACGTCAATAGGAGATAAGATCCCCTTCAACTACGGCTAGAGATAAGTTCTCCCCTGAGTTCCAATCCTTCAATAAGAGATAAGGTCTCCTTCAACCTCAACTGGAGATAAGATCTCTCCCGAGCTTCGACGTCAACCTCAATAGAAGATAAGATCTCCTTCAACCATAGCTAGAGATAAAATCTCTCCTAAGCTTCAATGCCAACGTTAAGCTCAATAAGAGATAAGATCTTCTTCAACTTCGACTGGAGATAAGATCTCCCCGAGCTTCAATGGCAGCCTCAACGAGAGATAAGATCTCCTTCAATCCCGACTAGAGATAAGATCTCCCCGAGCTTCAACATCAACTTCAACAGGAGATAAGATCTCCTTCAACCACGATTGGAGATAAGATTTCTCCCGAGCTCCAACCTTCAATAGGAGATAAGATCTCCTTCAACCTCACCTGGAGATAAGATCTCCCTCGAGCTTCAATGGCAACCTCAATGGTAAATAAGATCTCCTTCAACCTCGGCTGGAGATAAGATCCCCCGAGCTTTAACATCAACTTCAACAAAAGATAAGATCTCCTTCAACTTTGATTGGAGATAAGATCTTCCCATGAGCTCCAACCCTTCAACAGGAGATAAGATCTCTTTCAATCTCCACTGGAGATAAGATCTCCTCTGAACTTTAGTGGCAACCTCAATGAAAGATAAGATCTCCTTCAATCTTGAATGAAGATAAGATCTCCACCGAGCTTCAACGTCAACTTCAATAGAAGATAAGATCTCCTTCAACCTCAATTGGAGAAAAGATCTCCTCCGAGATCCAACCCTTGAAAAGGAGATAAGATCTTCTTCAACCTCAGCTGGAGATAAGATCTTCCACGAGCTTCAAAGGCAATCTCAATGGGAGGTAAGATCTCCTCAACCTCGATTGGAATAAGATTCTTCGAGCTCAACGTCAACTTCAACAGAATAAGATTCCTTCAACCTCAATTGGAGATAAATCTTCCCGAGCTCCAACCCTTCAATAGGAGATAAGATCTCCTTCAACCTCAACTGGAGATAAGATCTCCCCTCCCGAGCTCAACCCTTCAATAGGAGATAAGATCTCCTTCAACCTCAGCTATAGATAAGATCTCCCCCGAGCTTCAATAACAACCTCAATGGGAGATAAGATCTCTTTCAATCTCGACTGGAGATAAGATCTCCTCCAAGCTTCAACGTCAACTTCAACAGGAGATAAAATCTTCTTCAACCTCGGCTGGAGATAAGATCTCCCTCAAGCTCCAACCCTTCAATAGGAGATATGACCTCCTTCAACCTTGGCTAGAGATAAGATCTCTCCTAAGCTTCAACGACAACCTCAACGAAAGATAAGATCTTCTTTAACCTTGACTAAAGATAAGATCTCTCCCAAACTTCAACCTCAATGGGTGTAGTGCCTAGAATAAGACTTCATCAGTCTTCCTTTTGTACTTCCTTCTTTCAAATTTCGAACTCAAAAGTAAAAAGATTATTGTTGGGGATAAATCCCACTCCCATCAAAGTCTAGTTTGATGCTTAGCCTAATGCGATCGGTAATAACGAAAGAGCTTTGATTAAGAATTCTTCCTCCACCGACCGAACCCCAGCTAAACTCCTTCAAGCAGCCAAACTCCTCCGATGGTCAAACTCCTTTCAGACTTCTCCTTCGATCAGATTTCTTTGTTAGTTGGACTCCGTTCGAATTTTTCCTCCAATCAAATTTCTCCAAGAGCCAAACTCCCTCTAGACTTTTTCTTCAATCGAATTCCTCTAGGAGCCGAACTTTCTTGGAACATCTCCATCAGTTGGATTTTTCCAAAAGCCGAACTCCTTCTGGACTTCTCCTTCAATTGGATTCCTCCAAGTACCAAACTTACTCCGAACTTCTCCTTTAGTCAGATTTCTCTAGGAGTCGAACTCCTTCCAGATATTTTCTTCAATCGAATTCCTCCAAGAGCCAAACTCCCTCTAAATTTCTCCTTCAATCAAATTCCTCCAGGAGCCGAACTCCTTCTAAGACTTCTCCTTCAATCATATTCCTTCAGGAGTGGAACTTCTTTAGACTTCTCCTTCAATCAAATTTCTTCAGGAGTCGAACTCTCTCTAGACGTCTCCTTCAGTTGGATTCCTCCAAGAGCCGAACTCCTTTCGCACTTCTTCTTCAATCGAATTCCTTCAGAAGCCGAACTTCTTTCAAACTTCTCCTTCAGTCAAATTCCTTCAGGAGCCGAACTCCTTTCAGGCTTCTCCTTCAATCAAATTTCTTTAGGAGCCAAACTTTCTTCGAACTTCTCCTTTAGTCGGATTTCTTCAGGAGCCAAACTTCTTCCAGACTTCTCCTTTAATCGGATTCCTCCAGGAGTCAAACTCCCTCAAAACTTTTTCTTCAATCAAATTTCTCTAGGAGCCGAACTCCTTCTAGACTTCTCCTTCAGCCAAACTTTTTCACCAGTCAAACTCCTTCAGTCAAACTTTTCCACTAGTCAGACTCTTTCTAGACTTCTCTATCAATCGAGCTTCTCCACCAGTCGAACTCCTTCTGGACTTCTCCATCAATCAAACTCCATCCGAATTCCTCTAGTAGATTACTTTTAGATTTCAAGTAGCATTCCTCTTGGATGATCCCCTCTAGCTGTATTCTCTTTAGAAGTCCAAACTTCTCTAAAATTGACATATGTCAAAACTCTTCATCCCTCCATGTGGCCCCAAGCGGCTCAGTACCAGACAGCTATGGCTATCGCTAGTAGTCTACTATAGGCGGCGCCCCACTCACGCGGCCCTGAGCGGCTAGCTACTAGATGGCTATGGCTATCATTATTAGTCCACTATAGATGGTGCCTCTCTCATGTGGCCCTGAGCGGCCAACTACTGGACGACTACGGCTGTCACTATCCATCTGCTATAGGTGATGCCCCTCTTCATAACAAATCCCATATGACCTCGAGCAGCCAACTACCGGATGGCTATGACTGTCACTATCAGTCTACTCCAGGCTCCATCCATAAAAGAGACCCTTCAGATACATTTTCTCCAAGCTCTCTTCTTCTTTTCAAAACTCTGTTGAATTCTTTTTTGAGCACTCTATTCTTATTGGTCAGAAGAGCTGACTTGATTGTTGGAGGATCCTATCGGAGCCACTACCACCGACTTCGGATGGAATATTATTTTGCAGGTCACCGACGATTGCCTCTTCTTCCTCAACTCTAGCTCGATTTGGTGTCAACTAGATTTTGCACTAACAACATTCATTTAAAATAATTTAAAGTTCATATAGCAAGGAAAAGCAAGTAATAATCTTATAGCTTCTAGTCTTACTATAGGAGCATATATTTCATCAAGGTCATTCCCTTCTTCTTGATTATATCCCTTAGCAACCAATCTAGCTTTATTTCTTATTACATTTCCATATTCATCTAGTTTGTTTCTAAAAATCTATTTTGTTTCAATTATGGGATGATTAAGGATTTTGTCTACAAGAGTCCACACATTATTTCTTTCAAATTGGTTAAGTTCTTCTTGCATAGCTAACATCCGATTAGAATCTATTTCAGCTTTTTCTATATTTTTAGGTTCAATTTAAGAGACAAAAGCAAGATAATCAAAAGTATCCTTAAATGAAGATCTAGTTCTTTTTCCTTGTGAAAGATCACCTAAGATTAGTTTTCTTGTATGGCTGTGTGCATACCTCCATTCCTTGGATAGATCTTCATGCTCTTTAATCATATCTTGCTCACCATTCTTTTCATGTTCCATAGCTGATGTTGATTATTCTTGATTATTGGTGGTATTATCCTTTAAGTTGAGCTCCTTCATTCCACTTTCTAGAATTCCTACATCATCATCAAGAATATCTTTCTTGCTCGAAGATTGACAATTAGTTTCATCAAAAACTACATTAATGGATTCTTCAACAATCTATGAATGTTTGTTGAAGATCCTATATGCTTTGCTAGATGAAGAATATCCAAGAAAGATACCTTCATCTGCCTTAGCATTAAATTTACGTAGATTATCTTTGCCATTATTATGAATGAAACATTTGCAACCAAAGATATGAAAGTAGTTAATATTATGTCTTTTTCCTTTCCAAAGCTCATAGGGGTTTTTCTTTAAAATAGGGCAAATAGAAAATCTATTTACGATGTAATATGCTATGTTAATGGCTTCAGTCCAGAAATATTTGAAAAGATTCTCATCACACAATATGGTATGAGCCATGTCAACTAAGATTCTATTCTTTCTTTTAACTACTCTATTTTGTTGAGAAATTTTAGGTACAAAAAAATTATAGTCAATATCACATTCATCACAAAATTCTTTAAGAGATTTATTTTTAAATTCAGTACCATGATCATTATGAATACAAATGATAGTTGAGTTTTTTTTCATTTAAAACTTTTTATAGAACTTTAAAAATATTAAAAAAGCTTTATCTTTGTATGCTAAAAATAAAATCCATATGAAATGAGAAAAATCATCAATAATTATAAGGCCATATTTCTTTTCTCCTAGGCTAGTAGTCCTAGTAAGTCTAAATAATTCCATATGAATTAGTTCAAAAGGTCTAGAAGTTAAAATCATATTTTTAGAATTGAAACTTCCCTAATTTGTTTTCCATGTTGACAAGCATCACATATATGATCATAATGAAAATTTAATTTAGGTAAACCTTTAACTAAATCTTTGTTAAGTAATTTTGATAGAGTATGCATATTTGCATGTGCTAATCTATGATACCAAAGCCAACTAGTTTCTTTGATGTTAGCATTCAAAGCAACTAGACATTACCCACTCCTTATGGCGATTTCATTAAGATCAACCATGTAGATATTGCCATGCTGAAACCAATAAACTTTAAGCTATCATCTAAGGAACTAGATACTATGCACATGGATGATTTAAATGAAATCTTATAACCCTTATCACATAACTAACTAATACTAACCAAATTATGTTTTAGGTTGTCAACTAACAAAACATTATCTATGAAGGTAAAAGGAGTAATTTGAATTTTATCAATTTCAATAATTTTGCCATTGTCATTGTCACCAAAGATGACTGCTCCCCCTTCCTTCCTTTTAAGGATGAAGAATTGCTCCTTATCATCCGACATATATCTTGAATAGCCGCTATCTAGGTATCATTCGTGGTAACATCCCTTGGCTGCAAGGCATTCCTGCATAGAAATTTAGGTGATAATTTTAGGTACCCAAGTCTTCCTGGGTCCTTTTGGGTTAGTAGACATGGTTCCTTTTGAAACCCAAATTTTTTAATTGATTTTCCATTAAATTTTCTTGTGTTGCATGCAAATGCCTTGGGTCCTACTTTTCCACAACTAAAACAAGTGATATGCGAAGTGCTAATGGATGAGGGTATAGTAAAGAAGTTCTTTAAGAATTTTGTTTTGTCATTGGATTTATATCCTAGGTCAGATTTATCATAAACACTCCCTTGATTATTTAAAATCATTTGCAATTTTTCTTAGCAACAAGTGAATTTGTCAACTAATAGTAATTATTTGTCTAACTCATTCTTTAGGATATTGTTTTCTTCTTCCAATTTATTTTGTTCACAAAGTGCTTTCTTCTTTTCTTTTGCAAGGATTTGATTCATTTCTTTATGGTTCCTATTTTTTATGTTTATCTTCTTAAAGTCTTTCATTATATCATGGAATGCATCTTGAAGTTCATCAAAAGAAAATTTTAAGAAAGGTGTAGAGGACACCTCTTCATCTTGTGCCATGAAGTACAAGTTTGCTTTGTTTTAGTTTACTTGTTCTGAGCTTAACTCATCGCTATCACTCCAAGTCGCTATCATAACCTTCTTCCATATTCTTTTGAGAGCTTTCTTCAGTTGAGGACAATCAGCTCTAAAATGTCTAGGTTTCTTACATTTGTAGCAAATGGGCTGATCCTTTTTTCTTTTTGTTTTTTTCTTCCTGCTGGGTTCTTCTCTAATGCAGCTTCTTTTTTTGAATCCTTGTCTTCATCTTGCCATGAATTTTTTGAACTTTCTAATCAGTAGGTTCATATCTTCATCATTATCATAACTGGTGGATAAATCATCCTCCTCTTTTGCAGCTATGGATTTTAGAGTAATGGATTTCTTCTTCTTGCTATCTTTTTCACTATGTCATCCCATTGCTAGCTCATGCGTCATGAGGGATCCGATGAGCTCTTCAAGTAAAAGTGTGTTGAGACCTTTTGCCTCTTTGATCACTATCACATTGGCTTCCTATGACCTAGATAATGACTTGAGAACTTTTCTCACCAATTTACTCTTAGTATAGACTTTTTGGAGATTTTTTAGACCATTTATAATATTAGTGAATTTAGTATACATGCTAATGATAGATTTAGTTGGATCTATTTTAAATGGTTCATATTGATGAACTAGCATGTTTATCTTTGTTTCTATTACCTGATTTGTTCCTTCATGCATTACCTCGAGTCTATCCCAAATTTTCTTTATAGAATTGCATGTGAAAATTTAATTAAACTCATTATCAAGGGCACGGTAAAGAACATTCATTGCCTTAGCATTTAGTTGGAGAAGTTTCTTGTTCGCTTCATCCCAATCTTGTCTGACTCATCCCAATCTTTTTCTGGCGTAAGAGAAGACATGCCATCCATAATGATTGTCGGTATGTGCGGCCTATTAACAATGACACTCCATATGTCATAATCAAAGGCTTATATGAAAATGTGCATGCAAGCTTTCCAATAAGTACAGTTAGACCCATTAAAAAGAGGTGACCTATTAGTGAACTATCCTTCGGCAAGGGATCCTCCTAGTTGGATTATAATGATCATTTTCTCTTAATTGATTGGATCAATAATTAGCAGAGAGCCAAGGCTCTAATACCAATTGTTGCCCAGCTAGACAACCTAAGAGGGGGGTGGGGGGTAGTGAATTGGGTTTTAAAAATTTAAATCAAGTATGTGTAGAGATTAACTACTTAATGCTGAATGAGTGAGTAGTGAGAGCAAGAAAAGTAAACGAAAAACACACACACACAAACAAGATAATTTTTATATTAGTTTGGTGCACTCCTAGCATCTACATCCACTCTCCAACCAATACTCTTGAAAATTACACTATAATCTCTCAAGATTACAGTCGGATAGTTTCTTCAGACTCACTATACTAAATTTAGTTGATTTTTTTCTAGGTTCACTAACCACAACCTTTACAATCCTTAGTCAAGGCAATATAAACCAATAAATGGAATGTAAAAACCCAGAACCCTTGTTTCAACCCTTATTGAAACCTAGTACATGAAGAGGAGAAAGAACTTTTACAACATAAAATACTCTTTAAATTAAGCTAAAATATTGCAGATGTAGTTTCTTGGTGCAGAAAACTCTAGATGATGGAATTAGCTGGAGTTGTGAAAGATGGGGTCGCTGCCGGGACCTACAAAATAAGTCAAAAATTGGAGGTGGGGTGGCTCTAGCAAGACCTTCCGATGGTTAAGTCAGTTCTCTATCCACAGAAATAGAGTGCTAAAAAAATTTTAGCAGAGTTTTGAGCTTAAAGAGAAAACGTATCTAGAGGGTCCCTTATATAGGTTGAGCTCGTAATCAACTGATGGTGATAGCCATAACTACCTGGTAGTGGACCGTTCGGGACCACATGGAGTTTGTTATAGAGGATGAGTTGTCATTTGTTATGACTTGTAAGCAGTTGAGATCTATTTATTAGAGTTCGGATGTTGATTGAAGATTTTAGTCTATGCAATGAGCTTGTAAATGGCCAAGGTCTACTAGGGAGATCTCCAGTGACCTTAAGAAGTTTGGGAGCATCCTAGATTGCAGGCGGATAAGGGCCTCCTAGATTGAAACCCAAGGTAATGTGTCTCATCCTTCATGAAATAGTTGTCATGGATCAATGATTTGGGGAAGTCCGTGCTTGGTTGGAGGAAGCTCGTCCGAAGAAAGTTTGGTTGGTATAAATGCGACTAGAGAAGTCCATCCAGGAGGGGTCCAAAAGGAGTGTGACTGGAGGAGTCCGACTTAGAGGTGATCGAAAGGAGTGCGACTAGAGGAATTTGGCTTGGGGGAGTTCGAAAGAAGTGCAATTGGAGGAGTTCGAAAGTAGTGCAACTGGAGGAATCTGGCTTAGAGGAGTATAGAAGGCATGCGACTGAAGATGTCCAGCTTGGAGGAGTCTAGAACTCGACACCAGCCAAGGTCGAGAGGGTTGAACTTGAAGGGAAATCCTGATTTCCCTGACCAGGTTCGTTCAGATCTGATCAGATCAAGAGATATATTTCAAAATTTTTCTCTTAGATCTGTATCAGATCAGGGATGCTTCAGATCTGATTCTTATTTATTTAATAAAAATTAAATGAAAAGGATAAATTAAATCACATTCAATTTACCTGAATAGGGTAATCCTATTACCCTGTTGATGATCCTGTTTGCAGCGGAAGGTTCTGGATCAAGCCACGCAAGTGCCTGGCCTCTACCGGTATCCACTCGGGCTGGATCTGGAGATCCTCTTCTTCTCTATCACGCCTCCAAAAATCAGATCTGGATCTGATCTGGAGGATCTTCAAAACTCCTTTTGAAGATCTGCAGTCGTTCTTTTCGCAGCAGCGCAGCCTTCTTGCTTTTGATCTCCTTTTCTTGATCTAAATCGCACCAATCCAAATCCAAAAACACTTTTGGACGTGGAGAGCAAGGGGAGAAGAGAGTATGGCATGGAGAAAGGGGAGAGAGGCAGCCTTGGGGCGTGGGAAGATTGCTTCTTGATTGATTTTTTTCACTTGGGCGCTGGGTCTCTTATATAGACTAAGCGTGATCCAAGTCATCTTCCTCCCAACCAATCACAACCCTTTGTGAAATCAGATCTAAATCTGATTGGTGGGAATTAGAGTCCCCTGGATTCCTACTTGGAGAGTGCCTTGGACCAGTCAAACTGGATTCTTAGAAGAACTCTCATTGGAATCCTAAAGGGAGATGGAGTCCTTGTCCAACAAGGACTCCTAGGCGCCTCCTACTTGGGCTCACGCCACCCTTGGCGTGCGCCCTTCTCCTTGCCAGGTTCTGGCAGGGGGACAGGCCCCCACCAGCTCTCCAATAGGTGCATGACATGTGGTCAAAAGTCAAAGGGTCAATGGTCAACGTTTGACCAGTCAAAGGTAGACTTTTGACCAAAGTCAAAGAACAAGAAATGGCAGGTGACCAAAAATGGCAGGTAATGTCTTACAAATAAGACAACCTATTCTGACTTGGACAACCTCCAGTCAGACCATATGAAGGCCTCTGATTGAGCACAAACTCCTTTGGCTCAGACAGGACAACTTATTTATGATAGCAAAAGAAGAACGTTAGGTTCAATCGAGTGCTAGCACGATTTCCTTGAACCTAATTGAATCTCATTCAGATCAATTGAACTAGATCAGTTCAATTGATGATCACCAGATTCAAACCCTTGTTTGTGTGACCCAGTTAGGTTCAGTTCTGTATGGTAATGGGATATGTCATGATCTCTATCATAGACATCATCGAAACTCCTTTCGATGGATCAGAACTCTTCTGATTCGAACAGCTAGAATGATCGATCATCTAAATCATTCTAATTGCTCCCCAAAATCCACCAGTGACACCTAGCAGTATATGGTGGCAACCCATCAGAGCTGAATGCGAACCTCTTGGTGCAGCTACCTGTGTGATTCAGTTCTTCTATCTTGAGCCCCGATCAGATTAGGGTTAAGGTGAACTCGTCAAACCCTAGTCTCTGTCATATGATGTAATCATTCGATTCGAGTCCAATGTGAAAATCTAAATAGAAACTCTTTCTATTATTTCACTCTGCCATGGCCATGGGCTTCAGGACTTGATTCTCATGATCATCATAGGGCTACTCCTCTACCACCGAGGTAGATAGATCCCATCTTGATGCAATCCAGTTCCTACAATGAACATGTCACAGCCAACATACACCTCAGGGTTCCATATGGCTAGGAGACCGAGTAATGGTGTAGTCAAACTATAACACCCTCAAGGTGAACTGCCGATGCATCTCAGGTCAAAGAACCAGACACACTACTGCAGCATCGAGTCAGTCATTGACGAGAAGGTAGACTCCCTAATGACTACTCGAGGTGGTCACGCTCAGTGCCCTCGTTCTCTAACGAGTACCTGTACTCTCGCTCCGGTGTCTCCACACCGTAGACTCAAGACTCATCTACTAAAGAGAAGCGATCGTACACCAACCTTCCGGATCAATCACCATCCTCGTGATGATCCTATGGTCGGGAGCTGTTTATGAGTTAATAATGATTATTCATGTCTTAAATTTTCAACTCTTGAAAATATGAATTATCATTACCATTAACTCAAAAGATGTATCACAGACACTAAATACACATGTGTGATAGAAAATAACCCATTTCATTAATTATAGTCAAAATTACAATTTTGCCCCTAGAAGTGTATTACAAGTGTCAGCCAATTCTGGCTTCTAGGGCACATATATCTAACAGAACTTTGGTCAAATCATTCATTTGGAGCTAAAAAATAAGGTTAATCAGTTAATAGTATAATCTTACTGTTCAAGATCATCTACTCGGGCTTCTCCATGTCCATGATGAGTTCTGCAGCATGGGATTATCGTCGAGAGAATTGGCAAGTTTATGCAAGATGGAAATCAACAGTTAAGGACTTCCATAAGGGTTATTTTACCCCTAACATAGTTTGTTAGTTGCCTCCTTAATTGCTGGAAGTTATTGCACTTGAGGTGAAGGGAAATCCTGATTTTTCGGATCAGGTTCGTTCAGATCTGATCGGATCAACAGATATATTTTAAAAATTTTTTTCTTTGATCTAGATTAGATCTGAAATATTTTAGATATAATTTTTATTATTTTAATAATTAAAATAAAATTTAGATAAATTAAATCAAATTTAATTTATCTTAATGGAGGGTAATCCTATTATCCGTTGATGATCCTATAAGCAGCGGAAGGTTCTAGATCTAGCCATGCAAGTGCCTGACCTCTACTGGTATCCACTCAAACTAGATCTTAAGATCCTCTTCTTCTCTATCACGTCTCCAAAAATTAGATCTAAATCTGATTTGGAGGACCTTCAAAACAACTTTCGAAGATCTGTAGTTGTCCTTTGCAGCAGCGCAGCCTTCAAGCTCTCTATCGCCTTTCTCTCACCTGGATCACACCAACTGAAATCCCAAACTACTTTCGGCATGGAGATGAGAGGGAAAGATGAGCTTGGCATGGAGGAGGAAGAGAGAGGCAGCCTTGGGGCATGGGAATTGTGTTCTTTCTTTTTTTTGAGTTGGGCGCAGGGTCTTATTTATAGACTATGTGTGATCCAACTCCTCTTCTTCCCAACCAATCACAACTCTTTATGAAATCAGATGTAAATCTGATTGGTGGGAATAGAGTCCCTTGGATTTATCCTTAGATGGTGCCTAAGACCAGTCAAACTTGGTTCTTAGGAGAAGTCTAATTTGAAATCCAAAAAGAGATGGAGTCCTTGTCCAATAGGGACTCCTTGGGTGCCTGGGCCAGCAGGGTGGCGTGCGCCCTCCTCCTTGCCTAGGTTCTGGCAGGGGGACAAGCCCCCACCTAGCTCTCCAATAGGTGCATGACACGTGGACAGAAGTCAAAGTGTCAATGGTCAACATTTGACCAATCAAAGGTCAACTTTTGACCAAAGTCAAAGGATGAGAAATGGCAGGTGACCAAAAATGGTAGGTATTGTCTTACAAAATAAGACAACCCTTTTCTGACTTGGACTGGCTCCAGTCAGACCAAGTGAAGGCCTCTGATTGAGCACAAACTCCTTTGGCTCAGTCAGGACAACTATTTATGATAGTAAAAGAAGAACGTTAGGTTCAATCGAGTGCTAGCACGATTTTCTTGAACCTAATTGAATCTCATTCAGATCAATTGAACTGGATCAGTTCAATTGATGATCACCAGATTCAAACCCTTATTTGTGTGACCCAGTTAGGTTCAGTTCTGTATGGTAATGGGATATGTCATGATCTCTATCATCGACATCATCGAAACTCCTTTCGATGGATCAGAACTCTTCTGATTCGAACAGCTAGAATGATCGATCATCTAAATCATTCTAATTGCTCCCAAAATCCACCAGTGACACCTAGCAGTATATGGTGGCAACCCATCAGAGCTGAATGCGAACCTCTTGGTGCAGCTACCTGTGTGATTAAGTTCTTCTATCTTGAGCCCCGATCAGATTAGGGTTAAGGTGAACTCGTCAAACCCTAGTCTCTGTCATATGATGTAATCATTCGATTCAAGTCCAATGTGAAAATCTAAATAGAAACTCTTTCTATTATTTCACTCTACCATGGCCATGGGCTTCTGGACTTGATTCTCATGATCATCATAGGGCTGCTCCTCTACCACCGAGGTAGATAGATTCCATCTTGATGCAATCCAGTTCCTACAATGAACATGCTATAGCCAACATACACCTCAGGGTTCCGAATGGCTAGGAGACCGAGTAATGGTGTAGTCAAACTATAACACCCTCAAGGTGAACTATCGATGCACCTCAGGTCAAAGAACCAGACACACTACTGCAGCATCGAGTCAGTCATTGACGAGAAGGTAGACTTCCCTAATGACTACTCGAGGTGGTCACGCTCAGTGCCCTCGTTCTCTAACGAGTACCTGTACTCTCGCTCCCAGTGTCTCCACACCGTAGACTCAAGACTCATCTACTAAAGAGAAGCGATTGTACACCAACCTTTCGGATCAATCACCATCCTCGTGATGATCCTATGGTCGGAGCATTTTATGAGTTAATAATGATTATTCATGTCTTAAATTTTCAACTCTTGAAAATATGAATTATCATTACCATTAACTCAAAGGATGTATCACAGACACTAAATACACATATGTGATAGAAAATAACCCATTTTATTGATTATAGTCAAAATTATAATTTTGCCCCTAGAAGTGTATTACAAGTGTCAGCCAATTCTGGCTTCTAGGGCACATATATCTAACAATCTCCCACTTGTCCTAAAGCCAATTGGCTACAAGTCTAAGTCCCATCTTCTCAAGGTGGGCTTCGATCTTCTGCTATGGCCCAACGGCTTTGTAAGTGGGTCTGCCACATTATCTGTGGAGTTGACTCTCTTGACCTCGACGTAACCCTTCTCAAGGTAATCGCGGATGAGGTGGTATCGCCGCTCAATGTGCTTGGATTTTTGGTGAGACCTCGGCTCCTTAGCAAGGGCTATGGCGCCATTGTTGTCGCAGTATAGAGGAATGGCATCTGATGGCATTACTCCAATTTCTGCAGCAAACTTCTTGTACCAGAATGCTTCCTTTGCAGCCTCTGATGCAGCGATATATTCTGCTTCCATGGTGGAATCTGCTATCACGATTTGCTTGGAACTCTTCCAGCTGACAGCACCACCATTGCACACAAACAGACTCCCAGATGTCGACTTTCGATCATCTATATCGGACATGAAATCCGAGTCTGTGTATCCCTGGACTTGGAGTTCTCCGTTACCAAAGACCAACATCATATCCTTAGTTCTTCTCAAGTACTTAAGGATACATTTCACAGAAGTCCAGTGTTCTTCACCTGGATTTGACTGATATCTGCTTGTGACACTCACAGCATGGGCTATATCAGGTCGTGTACATAGCATGGCATACATGAGGCTCCCTATTGCAGAAGCATAAGGGATCTTGCTCATGCGTTCTATTTCCTCAGGTGTGCTAGGGCACATCTTCTTGGAAAGATGAATACCATGTCTGAAGGGTATTAATCTCCCCTCTTAGAGTTTTCCATACTAAACCTCTTTAGTACTTTCCTCTATGTACATCTTCTGTGAAAGTCCTAGCATCCTATTCGGTCTATCCCTATAGACCTTAATTCCTAGAATAAAGGATGCTTCACCTAGGTCTTTCATGGAGAATTCCTTGGACAACCACATATTTTGACTGATGTCAACATGGGAATATCATTCCCAATAAGGAGGATGTCATCCACGTACAATACGAGGAAGACAACAGCGCTCCCACTGACCTTTTTGAAAGACACATGGTTCCTCTTCATTTTTGATGAAACCAAACATTTTGATCACATCATTGAAATGAGTGTTCCAGCTCCGAGATGCTTGCTTAAGTCCATATATGGACCTTTGCAGCTTGCAAACCTTGTGATCAGTATCACTGGATGTGAAACCTAGCGGCTGTTCCATATAGATATCTTCCTCAAGATATCCATTTAAGAATGCCATTTTCACGTCCATTTGCCATATTTCATAATCGAAATAGGCTGCAATGGCAAGCAATGTGCGGATGGATTTTAGCATAGCCACTGGAGAAAAGGTATCCTGATAGTCAATGCCTTCGCGTTGACTATAACCTTTTGCCACTAGTCTAGCCTTGAATGTCTCCACATTCCCATCTGCACCAATCTTTCTCTTGAAGATCCATTTACACCCAATAGGTACTATACCTTCTGGTGGATCTACCAAGGTCCAGACTTGGTTTGAGTGCATCGAGTCAATTTCTGACTGCATTGCCTCTAGCCATTTCTCGGAGTCGATATCTGATATCGCCTCGTTGTAGGTTTTGGGATCATCACCATGAGCACCATTACCTACGAGGAACATTTTCTCTACTTCCTCTGAAATAATACCTAAGTATCTTTCAGGGGGACGGAAAACTCTTTTCGATCTACGAGGTGGAGGAGGTAGTGTTCTTATTGGCTCAACCTGATTTGGTTCCAATTGGTCCTTAGCTCGTTGTACTTGTGAGACTTTCTCATCAAGCTTAATCTGCTTTCCAATGCCGCTATCTTGAATAAACTATTTTTCAAGAAAGATGGCATGTCGACTCACAATCACATTGTGGTCTTCTGGAATGTAGAAATAGTATCCTAATGACTCTTTAGGATATCCTATGAATCGAGCTCTGAAGGACCTAAACTCTAACTTGTCCGCTTGTTGTCTTTTGACATGAGCCGGACAACCCCAAATTCTGAGATGACTCAGACTTGGTTTCTTACCGTGCCATATCTCATACGGTGTGGTAGGAACGGTTTTAGAGGGAAACCCTATTCAGTAGATAAATTGAAGTTAACAATGAGTGTCCCCAAAGAAAATCAGGGAGGTCTGTGAAGCTCATCATGGATCGAACCATATCCAATAGAGTCCGATTTCTCCATTCTGAAACCCCGTTGAGTTGAGGTGTTCCTGGTGGAGTCCATTGAGAGACTATGCCATTTTTTCCTTGAGATAGTCTAGGAATTTTCGGCTAAGGTATTCACCTCCTCGATCTGATCGAAGAACCTTAATGGGTTTTCTAGTTTGTTTTTCTACTTCATGTCTGAATTCTTTGAACTTTTCAAAAGCTTCAGACTTGTGTCTCATAAGATACACATACCCATACCTAGACAGATCATCGGTAAAGGTAATGAAGTAGACAAAATTGCCTCTAGCCGGCACATCAAATGGGCCGCACACATCAGTATGTACTAGGGCAAGGAGATCTGTGGCCCTCTCCCCATGTCCAACAAAAGGGAGTTTAGTCATTTTGCCTTGAAGACAAGATTCACAAGTTGGATATGACTCGAAAGTCAATGGACTCAATAGCCCATTTTTCTCCAATTTGTTGATCCTATCTTCTGCTATATGACCTAATCTCAAGTGCCATAGATATCTATCATTTGGACTATCCCTAGGTCGTTTGGCATTCACGTTTTGCTCGATAGTTAGAACAGGTACATCAATATGTAGCTGATAAAGACCATTAATAAGAAAACCATTTGCAATTTTATTTCTTTCATAAAGAATGTTACAATGGTCCTTAAAGAAGGTAATCACATAGCCTTCTTAGTGCTAAGCATGAAACAGAAATCAAATTCCTGCTAGCTGCAGGCACATAATAACAGTCTTTCAAAACTAAGTCTAAACCAGATGGTAATCGAAGAGGGTATGTTCCCACGGCTACTGCAGCAACTCTTGCTCCATTACCGACATGCGTAGGATCATGTCTCCATCCCTCAGCCTCCTGCTATCCTCAAGACCCTGCATGGAAGTGCACAGATGAGCACTAGAACCAGAGTCAAGCACCCACCTGGATGCAGAAGAAGAAACCGTAAGGTTAGACTCAATAACGAGCATACCTCCAGAAGGACCTTCCTTCTTGTTCTTCAGGGTGGCCAGGTAAGTAGGGCAGTTCCGCTTCCAATGGCCGTCGCTGTTGCAATGGAAACACTTTTCTTTGCCATCAGCCTTCTTCTTCGGCTCTGCCTTCTTCTTCTTTGCTCCTTCCACCTTTTGCTTTTTCACAGACTTCTTTTTCTTTCCATAAGACTTTCTTTTGGAAGAAGTCCATTCCATAGCAAGAACTGAGCCTTTAGAACCTTTCATAGAAAGCTCAGCGGTAACCAGCATATTCATTAATTCGGCCAAGGAATTTTGAAGTTTATGCATGTGGTAATTCATGATGAATTGCCCATATGCATCAGTCAAGGATTGCAGAATAATATCATTCTGCAGATCCAAGTCTAACTTCACACCGAGCTTCTCAAGCTCTTTCAAGTCCTTGATCATTCATCAGACAGTGATCTTGGACTGACTGCCCATCACGCATCTTAGCCTTAAAAAGTCATTTCGTGACTTGATACTTGGCTGCGCGACTCTGTTCACCAAACATCTCCTTACAGGTGAGCCAACATTTGGCGAGCAGTCCCGATATCTTCATGTTGGCGCTGGAGCTCATCAGACATCGAGCCCAACATGTAATATCTGGCCTTATTATCTTCGTCTATCCATTTTTTCCAGAGACGCTCTCTGTTCAGTGGATGGACGGGCTGGTAAGGTGGGAGGGTCCTGGTCCAAAACATGGGTTAACTTCTCGAAACCCAAAATAATTTTGTAGTTCCTGAGCCAATCTTTATAATTGGGTCCGGTCAGTCTATGTGTGTCCAGGATACGTGCCAATGGGTTGGACGCAGACATTTTCTGTAGAGAGTCAAAGATTCTAGTTAGATACTGTAATTATGACTTGACCAATTTATTTAAAAATTTTATTTTTAAATAAATTAGCTCCCACTATTTTCTTGGATCCCTACACTTCCCTCTGTAGAGATGCGAAAATCTCCATGATTAATGATTTCTAGTGGGTGGTGCGGTCTCACCAACTGACTCATCACCTCACCTAACAGTTATTGGTGATGGGTTAGCCAATGAGTGAACAACTCTTGTTCAATGATTCTCTAATCATGGTGCACCCAAACTTGGATCTCTAATTCATGAATCTCACCATATCCAGAATATTGATCCACTCCTTAGTTAAGTCAGACCCACCATTTGCATAGACTGGATTCCTAATTGAGTCTCTCACCGTATCCAAAATATTGAGCCCAACTCATCCTCCAGCCCATAGCATCCAATGCCTAATAGACATGGTTGCATCTTTTCGGTGCAACTGAGCCACTGTATCCAACCGAGAACAATCAACCCTCGGGAAGGGCCCGCACATCTACAATGGTGGAAGACCTCAGACTTAATCTTTTCTTAGGGAAGAATTGATTCAGGTCTCATTAAACTAGACTTATCATAGTCATAACAATTATGACTAACCTAGTGGCATGGGTTAGCTCGGATTATTGACCACCTCAGATCAGAACTGTGTCAACAGATATGGCCAGGTAAGTGAGACCGGATGGAAGGAATATGCCATTAACTCGTACAAGAACGCATTCAGGTCGAGTAGCTTCCAATTAAAAACCAGTCGGTCGTATGTGCCAAACTTACCTTAGACACCAAATTGTTGAGCCAGAACCAATTGGGTTAGCCTACAATCCAGACTCTAACCTCTGAGCCTAATTAGGTCTTGCTTGATCGTGACTCGATCTTGACCCAGACTTAATCCTATTAGGCTGGTCAATTTAAGCATTGTTGATCCCATCTAACCAACTCTTGATTCGGTTTGATCAACCGCTTAGACCTAATTGAGCTACCCAAGCCCGAACCCAGTATTATGAATATGTCTTAGATCTAAAATTCTCAATTTTAGACCTAATTAATATTCCATAATCTTAATTTTTAATTAAGTAGGGTTCATAAATAAAATATGCACAATAAATCCTAGGGTTTCAGGATCTAGGGTTTTGCAGAAAGTAAGTTTTGGGTTTTCTGATTAAGGACGAACGCGCAGCACCCCTACACATGTCATAAGAACACCCCATCGGAATGGGAAGGAGAGGGCCTTTAAACCCTTCTTCATTCTTATGACCGGACGGCCAAGAGGAACGCCTTAATCAGGAACATGCAATACTACAAAATAGTTTTAGATCTATATCATATATCTCATATACAAATTAGATCTAATCATGGCATATTTTGCATACATCTCATGTATCGAATCATGCATATTTTTCAGATCTAAATTATCTCATAATAATCTAAAAAATTAGATTTAAATTGATCTTATCAAAATAAACTCTAATCTAGACAATTATGTAGAACTATTCTACAACTAGTCTAGACATGCATCAATCATATCTCATATGATGTTTAAAATTAAATAATTTTTTTTATTTGCTATTTTTTAGATGTTATTATAACAATTATAATATCAAAAAATAGTAAATAAATAGATCTAAAATATGATTTAATCAAATTAAATTAAAAACATGCAAGACTATTCTATAGAACTATTCTATTTTAGAACTAGTCATGCATATTTTCTAATCTTAGATCCAAATCATTTAATTTTAATTTTTTCTGATTTCAGATCTGATCACATCTCATGTGACATCTAAAATTACTTATTTTTTAATTAAAATAAATTTAAAATTAGATCTAAATACTTTTAGAACCTTGGCTCTGATACCAGTTGAAGGAAAATCCTGATTTTCTCGGACCAGGTTCGTTCAGATCTGATCAGATCAAGAGATATATTTCAAAAATTTTTTCTCTTTGATCTAATCAGATCTGGGATATTTTAGATCTAATTCTTATTATTTTAATAATTAAAAATAAAATTTAGATAAATTAAATCAAATTTAATTTACCTTGATGTAGGGTAATCCTATTACCCTGTTGATGATCCTGTTTAAGCAGCGGAAGGTTCTGGATCTAGCCACGCAAGTGCCTGGCCTCTACCGGTATCCACTCAGGCTGGATCTGGAGATCCTCTTCTTCTCTATCACACTCTCCAAAAATTAGATCTGGATCTGATCTGGAGGATCTTCAAAACTCCTTTTGAAGATCAGCAGTTGTCCTTTGCAGCAGCGCAGCCTTCTAGCTTTTTTCTATCGCCTTTCTCTCGATCTGGATCGCACCAACCAAATCCCAAAACTACTTTTGGACATGGAGAGGAGAGGGAGAAGATGGCTTGGCATGGAGGAAGGAGGAGAGAGGCAGCCTTGGGGCGTGGGAATTGTGTTCTTTTTTTTTTTTTTTGAGTTGGGCGCAGGGTCTTATTTATAGACTAATGCGTGATCCAACTCCTCTTCTTCCCAACCAATCACAACCCTTTGTGAAATCAGATCTAAATCTGATTGGTGGGAATAGAGTCCCCTGGATTCCTCCTTAGATGGCATGCCTAAGACCAGTCAAACTTTGGATTCTTAGGAGAACTCTAATTTGGAAATCCAAAAAGGAGATGGAGTCCCTGTCCAATAGGGACTCCTGGGCGCCTCCAGCTTGGGCACGCCACGCCAAGGTGGTGTGCACCCTCCTCCTTGCCAGGTTCTGGCAGGGGGACAAGCCCCCACCAGCTCTCCAATAGGTGCATGACACATGTGGACAAAAGTCAAAGTGTCAATGGTCAATATTTGACCAGTCAAAGGTCAGACTTTTGACCAAAGTCAAAGGACAAGAAATGGCAGGTGACCAAAAATGGCAGGTAATTGTCTTACAAAATAAGACAACCCTTTTCTGACTTGGACAACCTCCAGTCAGACCAAGTGAAGGCCTCTGATGAGCACAAACTCCTTTGGCTCAGTCAGGACAACTTATTTATGATAGTAAAAGAAGAACGTTAGGTTCAATCGAGTGCTAGCACGATTTTCTTGAACCTAATTGAATCTCATTCAGATCAATTGAACTAGATCAGTTCAATTGATGATCACCAGATTCAAACCCTTGTTTGTGTGACCCAGTTAGGTTCAGTTCTGTATGGTAATGGGATATGTCATGATCTCTATCATCGACATCATCGAAACTCCTTTCGATGGATCAGAACTCTTCTGATTCGAACAGCTAGAATGATCGATCATCTAAATCATTCTAATTGCTCCCAAAATCCACCAGTGACACCTAGCAGTATATGGTGGCAACCCATCAGAGCTGAATGCGAACCTCTTGGTGCAGCTACCTGTGTGATTAAGTTCTTCTATCTTGAGCCCCGATCAGATTAGGGTTAAGGTGAACTCGTCAAACCCTAGTTTCTGTCATATGATGTAATCATTCGATTCAAGTCCAATGTGAAAATCTAAATAGAAACTCTTTCTATTATTTCACTCTGCCATGGCCATGGGCTTCTGGACTTGATTCTCATGATCATCATAGGGCTGCTCCTCTACCACCGAGGTAGATAGATTCCATCTTGATGCAATCCAGTTCCTACAATGAACATGCTATAGCCAACATACACCTCAGGATTCCATATGGCTAGGAGACCGAGTTAATGGTGTAGTCAAACTATAACACCCTCAAGGTGAACTGCCGATGCACCTCAGGTCAAAGAACCAGACACACTACTGCAGCATCGAGTCAGTCATTGACGAGAAGGTAGACTTCCTAATGACTACTCGAGGTGGTCACGCTCAGTGCCCTCGTTCTCTAACGAGTACCTATACTCTCGCTTCGGCATCTCCACACCGTAGACTCAAGACTCATCTACTAAAGAGAAGTGATTATGCACCAACCTTGCAGATCAATCACCATCCTCATGATGATCCTATGGTCGAAAATATTTTATGAGTTAATAATGATTATTCATGTCTTAAATTTTTAACTTTTAAAAATATGAATTATCATTACCATTAACTCAAAGGATGTATCACAGACACTAAATACACATATGTGATAGAAAATAATCGATTTTATTGATTATAGTCAAAATTATAATTTTGCCCCTAGAAGTGTATTACAAGTGTCAACCAATTCTGGCTTCTAGGGCACGTATAACTAACATGAGGATGCTTTGATGCTTGAGAGAGCTTTGATTGAAAAGGTTTACTCGATGAAAAATTGGGCGTTCTTGCTTTTCTCTCTTTTTTATTCTTTCTTAAAGGGTATTGCTTCTTCTCTTTTATATATAGACCATTTCTACCATGCTTGAAATGATTAGAGTCCAGAAAAAGTTTGAATCCAACCATTGGTGGTGAGAACTAGCCATTGGAGGTGGAAAAGGCAAGTCAAGAACTATCCATTGAAAAGCTATTATCGTATTTCAAGACCTCTCAGATTGTCTCAAGACATCTCATTGCACTTCGAGACTTCTCAGTTTGACCATGAGATGTCTCATTCTTAGTCATCTAAAAATCTATTTTTTAAAAAAAATATTGTCTGAGGTCGAGATATCTTGATTCTGATAAAGATATTTCACTACGACTTCATGATCTCTCAAAAATTCTTCAAGACATCTCAGTCTTAGAGCACATAAATGATGTTTCTATTTTTTGAGATGGAGATGTCTTGAGTTTAACTTGAGATCTCTTGAAACTATGTTAGAGTCCTATTTTAGTGTTCCAAACATTAGGAGACATTTCAAAAATACTCCAAGGCTATTTTCCTAAAAAGTCTTGCTTCAAAATAGGAGATTTTGATCTTGACTTGAATTGCATCTTATATTTATTGGGAATTATGTCCCAAAGTCAATCGTTAGTTAGTTGATGGTTATGCTAGTTAATACTTATAAATAATTTATTATTAAATAAAATAATATTATAGATTTTTCATCATAAAGTCTACAACTTCTAATAAACTTCATTTATTGTGATGAAGTCCTTTGGAGTATTTAGTTTTGATAAAAAGAGAATTTTTTAATTAGTTCTTAAACTTTTCACGATCAAATGATACGTTGTTAATTAGGATGACAACATTTATCGAGTATAGATCGTTGTATGTTATATAGATTGGTTGTACTCATAATCAAGAAGAGTGGAGAAACTGGTATGGCATATAGGTGAGATGTAAGGATACATCATCACTGAATATGATCAACTATGAAGTATTCTGCTACCAAGAATTGATTTGATGGGATATGGATATAAGTATCCCTTAGACCTGAGATCATTAAGGTGGCTTATAAGCAACACATTATGCTTTGGTATCAGACTACCTAAATTTTTAATTCAGTGATGAAAGATTTTTGAGCATAGTCAAGTACTTATGAAGTTAGTGTGTGATTAAGATGGGATTGACCACTCTAAAGGTTTGGAGAAAATGCATTACTATATTTTGATTTAGCAAAACATTGGCCAAGGTAATCCATGAGATGGATTTAGTATTTTGAAATACAATATGGATAACCTAATCAAAGTTAACAGTTTAAATCCAAGTCATTTTACGAGCATTAAGGTCAAAAGGATGAATTATGTGGAAACTATATCCATATTGATTCTTATAGTGTTGCTTTACACATTCGACCTATCCGACCATCGGATATCATTACAAATTGATCACTTTGATTGGTATATAAATTTATTTCTATACTACCAGTTTAGATTCAAACCTATGAGATCACATGTATAAAAGGTCTCGATCTAATCGGATCGTTGATCAATGATTGAGAATCATTCTTAGGTCAAACAATCAATACGATTGATGTTTGACCTAGTGCAAGTATTATAGGAGGATTGATTAGCAATTAAATTACTAATTAATTTAATTTGATTAAACTAAAGGATTGAGATTAAGTTTAATTAAATATAATTTAATTATATTTAGTTTGGATATGATTAGATCAAGTCCAATTGGTTTATTGGATGAGCCAATTGCAAGGAAGAACAAGTTCTAATTCAATTAGGACTTGTATGCCTTCAATCTCTAAGTTGATTAGAAATTAAATTAGAAATAAATTTAATTTAATCTAATTTAATTAGGCTTATAGTTGGACTAAGAACTATTCTAATTGGATTAAATTATTTTTTATTTAATTTGGTTCAAATACCAAGTTTGACCAAGTCAAAGTTGGAAGCCCTATTGTGACTAGGACTTCCCTTCCTTGCACCACCTTATTCCCAATGCCCCCCATGCCCACTCTTGAGGTTTTTTGCATGAGAACTCCTCATGTCCCAGCCTTCACATGCACCCCCTTGCTCCCCTTCTCTCTTATATGGTATTTGATTGTGGACCAGGTCAAAGAAGAAAGTTAGTTTCCAATTTGAAATTCTATTGGATAGAATTTTATGAAACCTAAACTCCTCTCTTGTGCCACCTTGACTCCTGATATTTCTTTAAGATTTTTGGTGGAAAAAGGGAATATTTTGTGCAACAAGAAGAGATGGTCCACGGCTAGAAAAAAGGAGGAGGCACCCATGTGTTTGGCGCCACATATCTTGCCCTATTTGGACAACACTTGCTAGGTATTTGACCTAGATAAGGATTGTTCCATATCTCTCTATAAAAATGGGATTAGGGCATGGTTTTTTTAGAACTTCTAGATCTGAGAGAGAGCTAATGGGGCATGGCAAATGTTTGGGATAGAGAGCCTTAGGCATGGAATTTTGTGAAGACACTAATCAAAGTGTCTTGGTGAGAGAAATAAGGAAGAAGAAGAAGGGTTCTTCTTCTAGGGTTTTTCTTTAACCTTTTCCTCCTCTCTTTGTGATTTTGAGGGGTGTCTCTTATTCACAAATCTCTTTCCTTTTTTTTGAATATTGGAGACTCCAAGATTTGAAGAACGAGATTCTAGATCAGCCATCGAAGAAGGATCAACATAGTTCTAGCTTGCTTTACTTTTTTCCTGACATCGGACTTTGGATCTTGCATGGGGGCTTTGCGTGGACAACCTCTAGAGATCGGACATGTCTTTAGCTTGGAGTGACAACCTTAGCCTTAGATCAGCAAGTTAAGAAATCCAACCTGCAAAGATAAGGATGATACGATCTTCTTTCTGTTATCTAGATTTGATCTAGTACTATTTTGATGTTGATTTGATCAACATCATCCTTTCTTGTTTTTATTTTCAAATTTAATAGCTTACATAAATCATGTGATAGGATCCTGTATCTAGAAAAATTTTATTTTTAATATGAATTAATATGATTAGTTCATCTCTTCTGCTGCATATTTTTAAAAAAGTTTCAAAATCTGATCATGAAATCCTAGATCTATTTCCTCCAATTGGTATTAAAGCTTAGGTTCTTTATTACATTATTTTTTGCATATTTAGATTAGTAATTTAGATTAGATCTAAATTATAATCTATCATTTAAATCTAAAATCAAAAAATAGATCACACGAACTGATTTATAAGATTGTCATGCTGTAAGGTTTATCCTTTACAGCGTAAAAGTTATCCTAGTTTGTGTAGATCTAATTCAAGTCATAAATTTATTAGATATGATCTAGATTTATTTATAATTTATTAGATTTAAAATTATTTAAATATAAAAATAAATATTTTAGATTGCATGGACTGATCTTATGAGTTTGTCCTATTGTAAGATTTATTTCTTACAGTAAAAACGTTGTCCTAGTACGTGCTGATCTAAAATCCTAATCATAAAATTTTAGATCAGATCTAAAAAATTTTATGATTTGATTGAAAGTATTTTAATCTAATTTTTATCATCATAAATATGTTAGATTTGATCTAAGGTGATTTACAATAGATTAGTATTGAAATTATTTCAATATTGAATTACATGAATATGTTTAGATTAAATCTAAAGTACATTCATGTTTTTATTATTTGCATATTGATTATGAATCAAACATGCAATTGGTTGGTAGAACCATGCTATAAAAGTATTTTATAAACATGAAAATCATTTTTAAAATGTCAAACTCCAACCCTTAGCCTAAAATTTGATTAAGAATTAAGAGTTGTTTGATTAGAATCTAGGATTATGAATTGGAGATCCTAAGACACAAATCATAACACTTGGATTAATAGATTAGTGGAAATTAGGTTCATTAATTGGGTTAGACCTATGGATAGATTAAAGAATTAGAGAATTGACTAAATCTAATCAATAGTTGTCTTAGATTAGAATAAGGATTCTCTAGATCAATTATAATAGTTGTAGTTGATCAAGTCAATGTCTTTAACGAGAACTAAGATGGACTTGATTTTTGGCTACGTGGTCTAGCATGAACTATTAGGTTGATCCAATCAAAACTAATTAATCAGTTGGTGTCTAAGGTAAGTCTAGCAATCTAGACCGGTGGTCTTTAATTGGAAGCCCATTTACTTGGCTATTTTTGATGGTGTCTAAGGCAAGCTTTAGCAAACCCTCCCATCGATCTCACTTACCTGATCTTCTTGGTGAAATTATACTTTGATCAAATTACTTAACAATTCGAGCTAACCCATGTCAGCTAGATAAATCAGTGTAACTGATTTAGATGCTCCTTGACTAGCTTATCAATGGTCTCTCTTAATCTAACTTGGTGAAGTAAGTGGGAGGATCATGATTAGCTAGTTTTGCTGACACTCTCTAAATTAAATTAATTAAATATTATAAAATTATTAGGTACCTAAAAATAATATAGTTATGGCGATAACTAGATCATAGCCTTCCGTTAAGTGGGTGATAATGAGTCTATTAGTTAGATAATCATTGGAGGCCCAAAGGTCTGGTGCTTATCACCTAATAAAATTATTATTCATAATATGATTTCTTAACACATCTCTCAGAATGGTGGTAAGATCGATCAACCAAAGTTGGGCTTAATCACTCATTGATTAGATGGATCAAGTATGGTCATGTTAATAGTTGGACCTAACCGGATCTTTTTAGTGGAGGCCAAAGCCTACTGAGTAGGGATTGGAGCAGAATTAAAATATCAAAAATTATTTTAAAAAATAATTGATTATCAACATATCCTTAGATGTATATGGGTTGACCAACTACAGTTGGGCTTGTGTATAGTCTATGTGAATTCTAGTATCCATTAAGAAATTAGGATAATTTCTCATAAGGAATTAAAATAATTCCTCGAATCGAAGGTAGAGGCTACTGATAAGTATCATAAAAACTTAAATAAAAGTATTAATTTATTAATTACTTTATCATTATTTTTAAAAATTAAATATTTTTATTTATCTATTTTAGAAAATATACTGACCAATGAAAAGAGCTTATTTTTTTTGTCATAACAAAATAAATTTGGAGCAAAACTGAGTTAAAATGGATCCGATATGAATTTATAAAGAGAATATATATATATATATATAAAATTTGGCTCAGCCAGTGCACCCGGCCCAACTGGTGCGTTCCAGCCCTACCGGCATGCCAGTTAGCCGGCCTAGTAGAGCAGCCAACCTACAAGCCCAGCATGCAACCAAAAGCAGCCCAACCTATTTCCCCTCTAGGATGACATCACCATGACGTCAGGAACCTCGCGGTCTATGTTAGACCGCATGCCAGCATGGAACGCATGGACTCTTAAAGGGTCCAAGAAAATTATTATGAGATCTATAGGATATTTTGGTCATTTCAATAGGCCAAGGTAGGTTTTGATTTGCTACGGTCTTGGATGTAGCCAATCCACACCGTCCACAAGCATAGGAAAGGCATGATCGGACAATCTAGAGAGCACCCAATCTAGATCTAACAGCTAATTAGTTTTACCATTTTGATTCGATTTCCCAACTGCATCTACATGCCATCTGATGGCTCCAAACAATCTTGGTGATGATCCAACAGTTGACGATGACTCCAGTGGTGATCAAGTACCCAGGCACGATCCAACGACCAAAAAACCTCTTGATCAAAGTGATCTGATGGCCAGGACTTAATCAGACTTGATCTAGGCTTTTAAAATATGATTTTTGAGAATTTTGGAATCATTCGATCTAGATTTAATGGCAATAATTCATAGAACTCAGTAGAATTCATCCAAGACTATTTAAATCTGATTTTTGTTTGGATTTCCCTATATTTGCCAATCAAAATTCCTCCTTAGTCCCACATTGCCAAGAAGCAAAGGTTCCAACCCTTCTAACTCTATTTAAAGGGTACTAGGTCATTAAATCAAGTTATTTTCGATCATGGAAAGGTGATGGTATAGTATAGAGCTATGCTTGGTATTCAAGGTTGCGTCGAGGTAGACGGTGCCAAGAGGAAGAGCGGATCTTTTACACCATCTCAATGCCAACACCTATCCAAGAAGAAGATCAGCTACTTTTAATTTTTATTTTCTTTTTTTTTTTAAATTTTATGTATTCAAATTCTAAACTTTTAATTAACATAAATTTTATTTTCTAGCTATTTAAATTTTATGCACTTTATTTTTATTGCTCTTTAATTTTGTTGCAAGTAGATGCTAAAATCTATGTTGTAGATCTTAGTATCCAAAGATTATTTTCATGCAATTTAAATTTTTATTATTTAATTTTATGTAATTTTAATTTCTATTATAAAGATTGCATTTTTAAATGATTTAATTGATGAAGAAGTTTATATAGAACAACCTCCAAGCTTTGAGAGTCAAGATTTACCTAATCATGTATATAAACTTAACAAAGCACTATAAGGATTAAAACAAGCACCTAGGGCTTGGTATGATAGATTAAGTTCTTATTAAATAATGATTTTAAAAGAGGTAATGTAGATAAAATACTATTTATTAAAAGAAAATCAAGTGATCTATTGATTGTCCAATTATATATTGATCATATAGTATTCGATGCTACTAATGAGATTTTGTGTAAAGAGTTTGCTAATCTCATGCAAGGTGAGTTCGAGATGAGTAGGATGGGAGAGCTTAACTTCTTTCTCAGACTCCAAATCAAGTAATCCAATGAGGGGATCTTCACCAACAAGAGCAAATACATCAAAAAGATATTAAAAAAATTTGGGATGGAGAATGTCAAAGAAAGTGGCACTCCAATGAGCTCAAGTTGCAAGCTTTATCAAGACCTAAAAGAAAACGTAGTAGATCCTAAGCTATATCAAGGTATGATTTGATCTTTATTGTATTTAACTACAAGTAGACCGGACATAATGTTTAGTGTATGATGTGTGCGCATTATCAATCAAATCCTAAGAAATCACATGTATTAGCAGTAAAAAAATTCTTTGAGTATCTGATAAATACTTAGGATGTTGGTTTATGGTGCTTTAAATAATCTTCATTAGACTTAATTGGTTATTGTGATTCAGATTTGTTTATTGTTGCCTAGATAGGAAGAGTACAAGTGCTACATGTCAATTTCTAGGAGTGAATTTGATCTCTTGGTGTAGTAAGAAACAAAACTCGGTAGCCATGTGTATGGTGGAAGTCGAATACATTGCTGTTGGACGTTGTTGTGCTCAACTATTATGAATCAAACAACAACTAGAAGATTATAGTATTACTCATAATAATACTCCTATTCGATGTGATAATACAAGTGTAATAAATTTAACTAAAAATCCTATATTACATTCAAAAGCAAAACATATAGAAGTAAGACATCATTTTATTAGAGAGCATCTTCAAAATAATGATATACTTCTTGAATATGTGCCTACTGAAAATCAAGTTGCTAATATCTTTACTAAATCCTTGAACGAAAAAAGATTTTGCACAATTAGATAGTAATTAGGTTTATTTGATCCAATTTGTTAAATAAATATCTTGTGATAATTGATTTTCATATGACAAAATGATTGATTTTGATATGGGTAGCCTTTTTGCATTTGTTCAATTTTTATCTCATTTAGAAAAGAAAAATAAATGTAAAATTTTTTGAACATGAAAATCTAAATATTCAAGTATGTGCCAAACTGAGCTATCCCATTACTTTCTTATAGAAAACTTAGTCGTCCTAGTAGTGGGCCGACTCAATTTTTCTTCATAAAAAAACTAGATTGGCTAAATTATCGGGGGCTCTATTTTTTAAATGGACAGACTAACGGCTCTTCTATGATTTTCTTAGCCATCTATAAAGAAACCCTAGAACCCTAAAGACCTTCCCCTAGAAATCCTTTTCCATTGAATTTGAGTGGGGTTTTAGAATCATGCCATACAAGAAACAAACTATGACCCCTTGGATCAAGCATGCATGTCCGATTCTGCCAGCTAGAAGGGGGATTAGTGGTGGAGAATGGTGAACAAAGTTCTGTGAAGACCATTCCTCTAGGTCATCTTAGTCATCCTCACCTCCTCTAGGACTGTCCACTCAACCTCATCACCCTCCATCTCTGGTTTCCCCTCCATCTCCCTCTTCCACACCCATCCCTCTCTCTTCTAGGGCTATTACAACCGATAGAAGTGCAGATTTTGGCTTTTTGGAAGAGGAAGGGTTTGCATTTGGAGAGGGATTGAAGTATCAAGGTTGAAAATACCTATGCTCTGGAATCCACCTCTCAACCTATCCGAATTTAGTATGGGAGTTCTATGGCAATGCTAGGGTTATCCCAAGATTATTTGAGTCAGAAGTCAAGAAGGTTAAGATAAATTTAACCATGGAAAAGCTAGGAAGCTTACTTAGGGCACCTACTAAAGGAGCCGAGAGACTAGATGATCAAGCGAGTAGGTTGTGACTACTATTTTGTAGAGATGATGCCATGCACTTTAAGGAAATTCATGCTAAAGATCTGTTCATGGAAAATAGACTGCTTCACCACATTTCAACTAGGATTTTAGTACCTAAAGTAGGAAGATTTGATTTTTTCGACAAAAAGACATAGCTGTGATATATCATATCATAATGAGATAAAAATTTAACCTTCCAGCTTTGATTTTTTGGGTGATGCAAGAAGCATCCCAAAGAGAAAAACCTGTGCTACCTTATGGGATGTTTTTTACATTGGTGTTTCAAGATTTTGGAGTTAGTTCAGAAGGAGAACCTAGTAGGAAGCTTCTGCACTATGATACATACAATCTAAAATTGATGCATAGGTTGAAGTTTGAGAAGGTTAATGAAATTTGAGTGAAGTTAGATAAAGAAGGGGAAGAGAGACATGAGCCAGAGCCCGTGCCAAAACGTCCAGCGCCCGTTCCATCTTCGTCCACTATTAGACTAGATGAGGATTAGATTGAGAAGATAGTGTAGTGCATCTTGGCTAGAGTATATGATAGACTCTCTGATGGTCTTCCCTTGTTGATAGAAGATGCTGTTGATGGATTGAGATATTATAATTGATTTATTAATCAATGAAAAATATTATGGCATCTTTTTTCATCACAAGTTTACATCTTCTAATGAACTCCATTATTGTGATGAAGTCCTTAAGACTATTTAGTTTTGATAAAGAGAGGATTTATCGATTAGTTCTTAAATTTGTTCACGACCAAATGATAGGCAGTTAATTAGGACGATAGTGTCTATCGAGCATAGGTCACTATATGCCATATAGGTTGGTTGTCCTCTTAACCAAGATATGTGGAGACACTGGTATGACATACAAGTGAGATGTATGGGTACATCATCATTGAACATGATCAACTCTAGAGCATTCTGCTATCGAGAATATCTCTGATGGGATATAGGTATAAGTATCCCTTAGACCTCAGATCATCTCAGTGACTTGCAAGTAACTCACTATGCTTTGATATCGGACTAACTAAATTTTTAATTCAACAATGAAAGGCTTCTGGGCATAGTTAAGTACTTGCAAAGTCAGAGTGTGATCAAGATGGAATTGACCACTCCAAGAGTTAAAGAAGAATGTATCACTGTATTTTAATATAGCAAAATCATGGTTAGGATAATCCATCAGATGAATTTGGTATTTTGAAATATAATGTGGACAACCTAATCAGAGTTGATAGTTGGACTTTGATGTATTTTACGAGCATTGTGGTCAAGGGGATGAATTATATGGAAACTATATCAGCATGGGTTCTAAGGATGGTGTTCTACACCTTCGACCTATCCGATCGTTGGGTATCATTGCTGATGATCACTTTGATTGATACAAAAATTTATTTCTATGCTATCAATTTAGATTTGAACCTATGAGGTCACACACATTAGAACTTATGATCTGATCAGATGGTTGATCAATGATTAAGAATCATTCTAGGGTTAAACAATCAATACGATTAGTGTTTAACCTACTGCAAGTATCACAGGAGGATCAATTAGCAATTGGATTGCTAATTAGCTTAATTTGATTAAACTGATAGATTGAGACTAAGTATAATTAAATATAATTTAATTAGATTTAGTTTGAATTTGATTGGATCAAGTTCAATTGGTTTATTGGATAAGCCAAGTGCAAGGAAGAACTAGTCCTAGTCTTACTAGGACTCAGATTAACCCAATTTTTTAAATTTAAATAAAAAATAAATCAAAATTAAATCTAATTTAATTAAGTCCTTAAATGGGTTAGGACTTTATTTAATTAAGTTGGCTTAATCTTTATTTTATTATGTTAAAAGATCTTGTTTGACCAAGTCAAAACAAGAGTCCTAGTGTGACTATGACTCCCCATCTCCTTGCACCACCTTGGTCCCAACACCCTCCATACCTATTTTTTAGGCATTTTTCATGGAAAATCTCTTTCTTCCTAATTTCTATGCCCCCTCCCTCTCTTCAAGTCATATTTGAAAGTTAGGTGGAAGACCAAGTCAAACGAGGAATTGGTTTTGCTTAGGATTCTATGAGATAGAATCCTTGTTGACCAAAATATCTTTCCTTGAGTGCTGCCCCCTCTTTTAATTAATTTTTCTTTTAATTTATGAAAATAATCTCCTTTCTCATACACCCTCTCTTGCTGGTCCATGCCAAAAATTGTGGAGGAGGTGCCCAAGAGTTGGGTGCCCCAACAACTTCCTATGTTTGAATATTCCTAGTCTTGGAATTTGACCTAAATTGGACTCTTCTTTTTTTCTATTTATTGAATTAATTTTATTATAATTTTTTTATGTAACATAGATCTTTGGGAGAGGTTTGGGGTGTGAAAAAATTGGAGGAAGAGGGTCCTTGGGCATGGGGGTTCCATAGGCACCAAACTAGATGTCTAGGTGAGAGAAAAGAGAAGAAGAAGAGGGTCTTCTTCTAGGGCTGTTTTATTTCCAATCTCTCCTCCTTTCTTTTAAATTCTTTTAAGGAGTCTCAGATCAGCAAACTCTCATCTTTATTCTCATATTTTAGAGAGTCTAAATTTTGAAGAAGGGAGCATCAGATCGACCATCGAAGAAGGATCAGCATAATACTAGCATGCTGTGCTTATTTACTACATCGAACTTCAGATCAGAGATCGTAGGCTCATGTGGTTGACACCTAGAGGTTGGATACATGTGTGACTCATGACTTCATCCTCAAGCTTAGATCAGAAAGTTAGAATGTCTAAACTTGCTCAGGTAATAGATCTGATATATAAACTTCATACTTGCATTTAATGTAGTGTAGATCTAGGTTGATTTGATCAACCTTTTCTTTTCTTATTTGATTTTAACTCTTGATTTAATATCATGCCTTAATCATGTAATAGATCTGAGATCTAGGTATTTACATAATTATTTAAATAAATTTTAGATTTATTTAAGTCTTCCACTATAAGATCTTGAAAAAGTTTCAAGATCTATCTATGAAATTCTAGATCTGATTCCTTCAATTGGTATCAGAGCGAGGTTCTTATTACATGATTTTTGTATATATCTAGATTATTTCTTAGATTAGATCTAATTTATAATCTAATTATTAAATTTAAAATTAAAAAAATAATAGTAATAATAAAATATTTTAGATTGCATGGACTGTCATAAAGTAGTCCTGCTGTAAGGTTTATCCCTTATAGTGAATAGATTATCCTAGTACGGCTGATTTAAAATATTGATCATAAAATTTTAGATTAGATCTAAGAGATTTTATGATCTGATTAAAAATATTTTAATCTGATTTCAATCATCATAAATATATTAGATTTGATCTTGGGATATTTACGATTGATTATTATTGAAACTATTTAAATTAGATCTAAAATAGTTTTATATTTATTTTACTTGCATATTGATTATGAATCAAACATGCAACTTGGTTGATAGAACCATGTTGTAAAAATATTTTACAAATATAAAAATCATTTTTGAAAAGTCGAATGCCAACCCTCAGCCTAAAACTTAATTAAGAATTAAGAAGTTGATTGATTAGGATCTAGGATTATGAATTGAAGATCCTAAGACACAAATCATAAGACATTGGGTTAAATGGGTTAGTGGAGATTAGGTCCATTAATTGGATTAGTCCTCGGGTTAGATTGTAGAATGAACTTAGTTAGAGAATTGACTAAACTTGATCAATTGTTGTCTTAGATTAGATCAAGGATTCTCTAGATCAATTACAATAGTTATAGTTGGTCAAGTCCATGTCTTTAACAAGACCCAAGATGGACTTGATTCTTAGCTATGTGGTCAAGCACGAACTATTAGGTTGATCTAATTGAAACTAATTAAATCAGTCGGTGTCTAAGGTAAACTAAACCAGTGGTTTTTAATTGGCTGTCCATTTCTGATGGTTCTAAGGCAAGCCTGGCAGACCTTTCAACTAATCAAATTTACCTAGCCTCTTGGTGAGATTATGTTTTGATCAGATTACTTAAGTATTTGAGCTAACCCATGTCAGCTAGGTAAATTAGTTTGACTAATATAGGTGCTCCTAGACCATCCTATTAATGATCTTTCTTAAGCTAACTTGTGAAGTTAGTAGGAGGATCATGACAAGCTGGTTAATCTGATCTACTCACTTCTATAAATAAATCTTCTAAAATTATTAGGTCTATAGAATGAAATAGTTATATGATAACTGGATCATAGCCTCCCATTAATGTGGATGATAATGGGTCCATTAGTTGGATAATCATTGGAGACCCAAAGGCCTGGTGCTTATCGGTTGACGGAATTATCATTCATTATATGATCTCTTGGATACATCTTTCCAAATGGTGGTCAGGTGGACCAACCAAAGTTGGGCCTAATCATTCATTGATTGGATGGGCCAAGTATGGTCATGTTAATGGTTGGACCTAACTGAATCTTTTTCTAAGAAGGCCAAAGCCAATTGATCAGGGCCTAAGGCAAAATTTAATTACTAAAAATTATTTAAAGAAATAATTGATTATGAACCTACCCTTAGATGTACATGGGTGGGCCAACCAAAGTTAGGCTTGTGTACAATCTATGTGGATTATAGTACCCAATAAGGAATTAGGGTAATTCCATGAATTGAAGGTAGAGACTACCAATTCGAATAAAATAGTGGGAGAAACCTTTTGATTAAAGTCCAAATCTTTAGGTTTAATGAATCAATTACTAATTAGGTTTTGATTTTTCTTTGTGCAGATATGGCCACTTCTTTATCGCTCCGATCATTGTTGGACAATAGTAAGTTGTTGGGACCCAACTTTGGTAGCTGGTACTGAAAGATGAAGATTATCCTGGAGCATGAATGGATCCTATATGTGCTGACAAATCTTGCACCTGAGGAGCCAGCTGCCAATGTACATGGAACAATCAGAGACACTTATCAAAAGTGGCTCAATGATCGAACCATGGTGCACTACATTATGCTGGCTGCGATGAGCAACGAGTTCAATTGTAAGTTTGAAACAGCTCAACCAAATGAAATGCTTCAAGTGTTGGAGGATTCTTTTGGTACACCCAATGACGTTAAGAGGCATAAGACTCTATCTTCAACACCAGAATGCAAGATGGTGCCTCTATCATTGATCATGTATTGTACATGATCGAGCTGATAGAGCGCTTTAGCAAGCTTGGCTTTTCCTTGCACAAACAACATAGGAAAGATGCAATATTAAACTCACTGCCCAAGTCTTATCTCCCATTCCTTACATATTATAGAATGTCAAAGTCTGAAGTGGACTACCATGGGTTACTGAGATTACTTTAGAACATTAAGAAGGATCATCAACTCCATAAGGAGTCGATAAACTTAGTGGAAGGTTCATCTTCTCATTCTCAATCTGTTGAGAAAAGAAAGAAGAACAAGAAGAAGAAAGCCAAGAAGGTGCATGTTCATACTAGGACACCTGTGCAGGCTCAGACCCCAAAGACCAAGCCTGATAAGAGTCAAGCCAAATGCTTCTTTTGTAAGAAGCGGAGGCACTGGAAGAGAAATTGTCCTCAGTACATTGCCTCCCTAGACCTGAATAGATAGAGAAAGAAGCAAGCTATTGCTGGGCAAGGTATTTATATGATAACTTCTAGCAATTTCTCTATTTATGATATTACTGACTAGGTATTGGACACCGATAGCCATTACCATATTTGTAATTTGTTGTAGGCATTTCAGATCAGTAGAAGATTAGAGCAAGGCGAGAGATTTTTGAACATTGGAGATGAAAGATCAGTTTCAGTTCTAGCTTTAGAAATTTTGAAACTTGTATTTGAATCTCAAACCATTGTTCTTAGTGATTATCATTTCTATCATAGTTTCTTTTTAAATATCATTTCTATAGGCCTTTTGGCCATGAACAATTATGAAATTTCAATAAAGAAATGAGTTTGTAATGTCATTATGAATGGTGTTACTGCTTTCTATGGATAATTGAATAATGGTGTAATATATTATCACAACCTATTAACATAGTATATTCTACTGGAAAGCATCCTAGATTAGATAGTGTATCAGATATCTACTTATGGCATTGTAGGCTAGGTCATATAAACAATAATAGGATAAATAGGTTGACTCAAGAGGAAATCCTCGAAGTTAATGATTATGAATCACTTCTAACCTGTGAGTCATATCTTCTTCATAAAATGACCAAGTCACCTTTCACTGGAAAAGATGAGAAAGCCAATGAGCTCTTAGGTCTAGTATATATTGATGTATATGGATCAATGAGCACAAGTGCCAAAGGTGGATATATCTACTTCATCACTTTCATAGATGATCTATCGATATATGGATACATCTATCTGATGAAACATAAGTCAAATTCTTTTGAAATGTTCAAATGATTCCAAAGTTAAGTAGAAAAACAAACTGAAAAGATTATTAAAACTCTTGGATCTGACCAAGGAGGAGAGTTCCTTTCTGGTGAGTTTCTCATATATCTAGAAGAGAATGAAATTCTCTCCCAATGGACTCCTCCTGGAATACCATCGCATAATGGTGAATCTAAAAGGAGGATTCGAATTATGTTAGACATGGTCTGATCCATGATGGAATTTGTGAGCTTGTCGATATCCTTCTGAGGATATGCACTTGAATCGGCTTGTTATCTATTAAATAGGATTCCAAGTAAGTCTGTAGTTAAAACTCTATATGAGATACGGACAGGGCATAAGCCAGCACTTTCACATCCTAGGGTTTGGGTGTGCCCAACTTATGTCAAATGGTTAGTTACAGACAAACTTGGAGCTAGGTCTGACAAGCATTCATTTATAGGAAACCCAAAAAAGACCAAATAATACTATTTCTACCATGCTGATGAATAAAACATGTTCGTTAGCCTTAGGGCAACCTTTTTGAAAATGGAGTTTCTTGATGAAGAAACTATTGCCTCTAAGGTTGAACATGATGAAATTCAATAGGTAGAATGTTCGATATAGAATGTTGAACCTAAGTCAGGTTTGATCAGATCGGATTTGAAGCCTAGTGAACCTGCACCATTATGGCAATCCGGTAGAGTACCTCGCCATCTAGATAGATACTTTGGATTCTTAGTCCAAGATGGTGATCCCATCAAACTCGATGAGAACGATGAGGACCCGATCATTTATATGGACGTGATGTAGAGATCTGACTCTGAGAAATGGCTAGAAGTAATGAGATCCAAAATGGATTCCATGAAGGTCAATGATGTATGGACATTAGTTGACCCACCTGAAGGGGTTAAACCCACTGGGTGTAAATAGGTCTTCAAAAGGAAGAGGGGCACAAATAAAAAGGTGGAGACCTATAAAGTCCATCTGGTTGCCAAAGGATATTGTCAACATTATGGTATTGATTATGATTAGACGTTCTCTCCTTTGATAATGCTCAAGTCCATTCAGATCATGCTTGCCATTGCTGCCCATTTGGACTACGAGATCTGGCAGATGGATGTGAAGATAGCTTTCCTAAATGGAGAGCTAACCAAAGAGGTGTATATGATACAACCTAAAGGATTCACATCCATAGATGAGTCCAAGGTGTGCAAGCTTCAGAGATCCATTTATGGATTGAAGCAAGCATCTCGGAGTTGGAACATGCATTTTGATAGGATGATCAAAATGTATGGTTTCATTAAGAACAGAGAAGAGCCTTGCATTTACAAATGAGCAAATGGTCTAGCAGTGGTATTTCTTATTTTGTACGTGGATGACATTCTCTTAATCGAGAATGATATCCTAGCACTACAAGGAAGAAAAGTCTGATTGTCATCACAATTCTCTATGAAGGACTTGCATGAAGCATCCAACATCATAGGGATGAAGATCTATAGGGATAGATCTAAAAAGATGCTTGGTATATCCCAATCCACGTACATAAAAACTGTGCTAAAGAGGTTCAGCATAGAGAATTTAAAAAAGGGCTATCTTTCGATAGGCCAAGGAATTTCTCTCTCTAAGAAGGATTGTCTGACAACTCCTGAAGAGAGAGAGCATATGAGTAGAATTTCATATGCTTCAGCAATGGGGTCTATTATGTATGCAATTACATGTATGAGATCAGACGTGGTATACTCACTAGGAGTAGTAAGTAGATACCAGTCTGACCTATGAGAAAATCACTAGAAGGTGGTTAAAACTATCCTTAAGTATTTGAGAAATACTAAGGATCAATAGTTGGTTTATGGTGAGTCAGATTTGAAGCTTATGGGATTTACAGACTCTAGCTTTTAATTTGATCATTATGATAGTAAAAGTGTGTCGGAATATATTTTTACTCTAAATGGTGGAGCAATCTGCTGGAAAAGATCCAAGCAGCATATAGTGGCTGACTCTGTTTGTGAAGCAGAGTACATGGCAACATCAGATGCAGCAAAGAAAGCTGTGTGCCTAAGAAAGTTCATCACCGAGCTCGATGTAGCATACTTCATTGATGGTCCAGTCCTGCTCTACTGTGATAGCACTGGCACCATAGCTCAAGCAAAGAAATTGAAGGCACACCAGCGAACAAAGCACATTCCGTGCTGCTTCCATTTGGTCCGTGAGATCATGGATGGTGACAACGTCGACTTTCAAAAGATTGATGGAAAGGAGAACCTAGCCGACCCTTTCATTAAAGCCCTGGCAATCAAGGAGTTTGATAATTATAAATCGAAGATGGGTATTAGATACTGTGTCGAGTGGCTTTAGGATAAGTGTGAGTTAGAAATTATGTTCCAAAGTCAATCATCAGTCTATTGATGGTTGAGATATTGTAATTAATTTATTAATTAAAAAAAAATATTTTGATATTTTTTCATCATAAGTTTACATCTTCTAATGAACACCATTGTTGTGACGAAGTTCTTAGGACTATTTAGTTTCAATAAAGAGAGGATTTATCGATTAGTCCTTAAATTTATTCACGACCAAATGATAGGCTGTTAATTAGGACGATAGCATCTATCGAGCATAGATTGCTATATGCCATATAGGTTGGTTGTCCTCTTAACCAAGGTATGTGGAGACACTAGTATGGCATATAGATGAGATGTATGGGTACATCATCATTGAATGTGATCAACTCCAGAGCATTCTGTTGTCTATAATATCTCTGATGAGATATAGATATAAGTATCCCTTAGACCTGAGATCACCTTAGTGACTTGCAAGCAACTCACTATGCTTTGGTATCAGACTAACTAAATTTATAATTTAGCAATGGAAAGCTTCTAGGCACAGCCATGTACTTGCAAAGTCAGAGTGTGATCAAGATGGAATTGACCACTCCAAGAGTTGGAGAAGAATGTATTATTGTATTTCAATATAGCAAAACCTTGGCTAGGATAATCCGTCAGATGGATTTGGTATTTTGAAATACAATGTGGACAACCTGATCAAAGTTGATAGTTGAACTCTGATGTGTCCTACGAGCATTACTATCAAGGGGATGAATTATATGGAAACTATATCCGCACGGATACTAAGGATGGTGTTCTGCACCTTCGACCTATCCAACTATCGGATATCATTGCTAGATGATCACTTTGATTGGTAAAAAAATTTATTTCTGCACTATCAGCTTAGGTTCAAACCTATGAGGTCACATACATTACAGCTTATGATCTGATCGGATGGTTGATCAACGATTAAGAATCGTTCTAGGGTTAAACAATCAATACTATTGGTGTTTAACCTAGTGCAAGTATTGTAGGAGGATCGATTAGAAATTAAATTATTAATTGACTTAATTTGATAAAGTCAATAGGTTGAGATTAAGTTTAACTAAATATGATTTAATTATTTTTGGTTTGGTCTTGATTGGATCAAGTTCAATTGGTTTATTGGATAAGCCAAGTGCAAGAAAGAACTAGTCCTAGTCTAACTAGGACACGGATTAACCTAATTTTCTAATTTGATTAGAAAATAAATCAAAATTAAATCTAATTTATTCTAGTTTAATTAAATTCTTAAATGGGTTAGGATCTTATTTAATTAGATTAATTTAATCTTGATTTTATTTGGTTAAAAGATCTTATTTGACCAAGTCAAAATAGGAGTCCTAGTGTGACTAGGACTCCCTGTCTCCTTGAGCCACCTTGGTCCCAACACCCTCCATACCTAATTTTTAGGTATTTCTCGTGGAAAATCTCTTTCTTTTTGATTTCCATGCCTTCTCTCTCCCTCCAAGTCATATTTCGAAGTTAGGTGGGAGACCAAGTCAAAGGAGGAATTGATTTTGCTTAGGATTCTATGAGATAGAATTCTTATTGACCAAAACATATTCCCTTGAGTGCCATCCCCTCTTTTAATTAATTCTTCTCTTATTTTATAAAAATAATCTCCTTTTCTATGTGCCCTCCCTTGCTGGTCCATGCAAAAAATTATGGAGGAGGTGCCCAAGAGTTGAGAGCCACAACAATATCCCATGTTTGGATATTCCTAGTCTAGAAATTTAACCTAAATTAGACTCTTCTTTTTCCCTATTTATTGGATGAATTTTATTTTTATTTTTCTATAGAATATAGAGCTTTGGGAGATATTTGAGGTGTGCAAAATCAAAGGAAGTGGGTCCTTGGGCGTGGGGGTTCCATAGGCACCAAACTAGGTGTCAAGGTGAGAGAAAAGAGAAGATGAAGAGGGTCTTCTTCTAGGGCTTTTTTATTTTCAATATCTTCTCCTTTCTTTTGAATTTTTTTGAGAGAGTCTCAGATCAAAAAACTCTCATCTTTCTTCTCATATTTTGGAGAGTCCAAATTTCGAAGAAGAAAGCATCGAATCGATCGTCGAAGAAGGATCAGCACAGTACTAACAAGCTGTGATGATTTCCTACATCAGACTTCAGATCAGAGATCGTAGACTCATGTGGATGACTCCTAGAGGTCGGATGCTTGTGCGGCTCGTGACTTCATCCTCAAGTCTGGATTAGTAGGTTAGAACATTTAAACTTGCTCAGGTAATAGATTTGATATATAAACTTCATACCTGCATTTGATGTAGTGTAGATCTGGGTTGATTTGATCAACCTTTTTCTTTCTTATTTGATTTTAATTTTTGATTTAATATCATGCCTTAATCATGTGCTAGATCTGGGATCTAGGTATTTACATGATTATTTAAATAAATTTTAGATTTATTTAAGTCTTCCGTTGTAAGATCTTAAAAAGATTTCAAGATCTATCTGTGAAACCCTAGATCTCGTTCCTTTAGATAGTGCAGCGCATCTCAGCCAAAGTATATGATAGACTCTCCGATGGTCTTCCGTTGTTGATAGAAGATGCTGTGAGGAAGGTGTTCGCCGAACAGCATACTTCAGCACCCATGGATCAAGCCTCATCCGACCCTCTAGCATCTAATGTTGATTAAGTTTCTTATAGGATCCATTTAGTCATACTTAGAATATTTTGGTTGTAAATGTTCATGTCTTCATGATATGTAATGTTCAAACTTCAATATTTTGTACTTGGATCTTTTTGTATCTATGAATGAATGAAGTTTAATTTTGGTTTGTATTGTATCAAATTCTCCTAATGAATGAATGGAATTTATCTTCTTATATTATATGGTTAAATAGAATTCATGTTTGATCAATTCTTTTCTTATATTGTGTGTTTGATTTTCTTGATAATGATAAAAAGGAGGAAAATGAGTATAAAGTGATAATTGATAATTGAAATACAAATTAAGTGAAAAGATTGGTAAGAACAGGCATTACTTAAGTAGGAACCAAACAAAGAAGGTGCAAGCAATAGCGATTTAATTGTAATTACAATTATGAAAGATATCATAACTTGAATTGCTAAATTGAAACCTCGGCACATGGTAAGGGAGAGCAATACAAAATTTGACTTAAAATTGAGCGTACTTATCATATTCAGGGGGAGCATATGTAAATTGATAAAATCTAAATAAATATGATGTATGAGTTAATTGGTAAGATTGAATGAAAATATCATTTTGAAATATGAAGGAAAGGTTATACTCAAAAGATTTTGTCATCATCAAAATGGAGGAGATTGTTGACCCTAGATTGATTTTGATGATAACAAAAGCATTTGAGTATAGATTATTAAATTACTAATGTTATTTGTGATGATGTGTAGTTGTAAATTTCAAGAGCTCACAAACGCCAAGTATTCCCATTCATTCAAGTAAAGATTCATCACTCAAGATTTTAGAAGAGATATTTTAAAGTGAATACATCTTTCAAGAGGTTATAATGAAGATTAAATCAAGCAAAAAAGGACAAGTCTAGCCAATAAAGAAATTTGGAGAAGAAAGAGACACAAATGGTCTTTGGCATGCAAACTAGGCTGACCTAGTCTCAGTGGAAGCAAAAGATAGAAAGGGCAAAAAGCAAAATTTTTCATGATCTAAGGGACTAAGCCGATCTAGTTTTCAACTGAGCTGACCTAGTGACAACTAGGCAGACTCAATCAGAAAAGTAGCTGTCCCAATCTCAAAAAATAGAAGATGATAGAAATAGATTTTTTAGCATCTTTGAGACTGAGTTGATCTAGCTAAAAACTGAGCCGGCCCTGTGTCTGTAATGGCTAGTCTCTAGTTTCACAGCTTTTTTACTCCACATGCCTTCTAATGGCTATTTTCGATCTTCCAATGGCTAGAACACTTCTAGAAGCCCTAGTAGCTTATTTCTATTAGTGGAAAAACTCGGAGATACTTAAAAAAAATATTTGGAACAAGAGAAAAGACTTTTGAACTTGCAAAAAGAATTTCCAAATAGTTTTCCAGTACATTCAAGTGTGTGAGCAATATTGTGAAAAGAAAGGAGTGACATGTAGACAAACATTTATCCTTCCAACATCCTCAATCTAAGAGAAGTCAGGACATTGCTATTGAAGATTACTTTATATTTTTCTTAAGTAATCAAGAGAAGAAATCAACCCATCAAGTAAATCTACCCAGATTTTCTTTTTATAAGCTTCATTGAGTTTGTTTTAATTTTATTATACTCTTCTTTTTATTTCAAGTTTCTTGGGGTGAGAAACTTGGATTGGTCCAAGCCTAAAGTTAGACGTTGTATGGTTAGATTGGTGAGCCTAGAATAAAATCAATTAGGATTGATTGTTAGCTCGAAAAAATAATCATTGTATGGTTGTGGTTGGTGAGCCAAGGTCAAATCCAACTAGGTTGAATTGCAAGCCCAAGTAAAACAATCCGACTGTAGTCAAGCTAAGTGGTTGTAGTTGAATTTCTAAGTAGTCTACTTAGAAAGTAGACATAGGTACCGAGTTTGATGCCAAATTACTATAAAATTATTATGTTCGTGATTATGTATTTCTGCCCTATTACTTTCATTCACTGCACATTACAAAACTTGTTTTATTTAAGCCCTTGATTAGTTCAAATTGCTCATATCTTAAGATAAATTTTAAAATTTTCAATTCACCCCCCCTCTACATGGAAAGCCATCCTTGGGCAACACAGCCGGAGACTCATATAATGATTATAGGCGAGGTTGGTGTGGTCAGGTTGCCAATTTTCAATATAAACTCTGAAAGGCTAATGGTGAGATCGTCCAACTTTAGCAGCAAATGTCGAATAAAGTTCAAGCTAGCTCGAGTAGAGACTCATGGGAGATTCTTTCTTGGAGAGGCACTTTGGAAAGTCTATCCATAGTGCATGAAAAAGATAATGTTGAGCTGCATGAACTGAAGATTCAAATAGTGTACCAAAAGGACATTGTGAAGGACATCGAAATCGAATCCATAGTTCTAAGAAAAAAGCTAATGAAGATGGAGAAGTCACTCAGATGGGAGTGGATGTTGAGAGAGAGTTTGATGGCTCAAAAGAGACTTGAGGACGAGGTAGAAGGTTTGAAGCTCTCCCTTATGATGGCTGAGCTGGTAGTTCGAAGTCCGACTCCGAATAAGACTTCATCTTTTTTTTTTTACAATTGGTCTTGTGGAACTTCCCATGTATTGAACTTTTTATTTTAATGAAAATACTATTTTGATTGCTTCACCAGTCATATACTCATGTAGTTTTTCACTTTCTCTCTCCCCCCTCTTTTTTTTTGTGTTTGCATTTATAGAGCTACCCTTCAAGGATGGTTGTAATTTGCCGCAACATATGTACTCTTTGAATGTCGATGATGGCCATTGGGTAGGATTTTTCTTAGTTTGCATAATTGGGTATTGACATCTTTCATGTTTGGATGAGGTCCCCTGATCCCATTTATGGTCGATCATGACTTTCGCTTGGATGAAATCAGACTTCCTTCTTGAATATTAAAGATTTTTTTCTTACGTCGGGATGAGATTCTTCTCCTGTTCCTAACATTTTTGCTCTTTTCCCCTATTAGGATGAGGTTCTCCTCCTATTCCTAATAAAGACATCAAGGCTCAAAAGGGCCTCTCTCCTTTGACCCATATCAGGATGAGATTCTCCTCCTACTCCTAATATGGCTAGCTTTTACCTTGGTTAAGGTGAGGTCCTCCTCCTATCCCTAACAAAGTCATTGAGGTACAAAAAGGCCATTGAAAGGTCCTCTCCTCTCTTCCTATCTTAAATAATCAGAGATCTTCTTCCATATCAGGACGAGGTTCTCCTCCTGTTCCTAATACGATTAGCCTTTATCCCTATTAGGATAAGGCTCTCCTTCTGTTCCTAACAAGGTCATCGAGACTTGAAAGGACTATTGAAAGGGCCTCTTTCCTCTTCCTATCTTAAATAACCAGAGGTCTCTATCTATATTAGGATAAGATTCTCCTCCTATTCCTGACATGGTTAGCCTTTACCCTTATTAGGATGAAATTTTTCTTCTATTCCTAACAAGGCCATCGAGGCTTGAAAGGATCGTTGAAAGGGCCACTTCTCTTTGACACATGTCAGGACGAGGGTCCCCTCCTGCTCCTGACACGGTTGGCTTTTACCTTTACTAGGATGAGGTCCTAGTCCTATCCTTAACAAAGACTTTGGGGTACAAAAAAACCATTGAGAGGGCCTCTCTCCTCCTATTTTAAATAACTAGAGGTCTTTATCTATGTCAGGACGAGGTTCTCCTCTCATTCTTGATATGGTTAGCCTATACCTTTGTTAGGATGAGGTTCTCCTCATATTCCTACCAAGATTATCGGGGCTCAAAAGGGCCTCTCTCATTTGACCCATGTTAGGTCGAGGTTCTCTTCTTATGTTGGAAATATGCGCTCTTTCCACATGGATCGACGTGGCTACCGATAATTAGCTAAGCAATCAAGAAAGTATTTCTTAGAGATCTCTACAGAAGCACGATCAAATAAATCAAGAAATAGAGAAGAAGAGAAGAGATTTTCGAAAGAAAAGAGCTTTTATTCAGTATATTTTAGCACTCTTATAACCTTGACCTATTTTTAGTATATATACTTTACAAAGGGTCAAACCCAAGCTCATAGAAAACTCCCCAAATCCAAACAACCAATGTACACAAAATAATAATCCATGAAAATTAAGCCGGCCAAGTTTTAGACTGAGCCAGCTAACCTGCGATAGGGTCAGCTCAATCCTAGACTAAGCAAACCTAGTTGTGTACCATACCAACAGCTCGAAAATGCTGCTCTCTATCTAAATTTTTTTCTGAGACCTACCTAAACCAGTCCTGGACTGAGCCGACCCAGTTCTCGATTGAGCCGGCTCAGTCTTAGAGTGAGCTGGCCCAGTTTTTAAACTTTACTATTAAGACTGATTCTTCTTTTGGCTCGCTCCCATCTTTCCATGACCTGTCTTCTTATATTTTCATGATTTGGGAGTGCCACTTCTAAGCTCACATTCTCCATCTTGATGCTTTCAAGTTCTTGTGAACTCATCTCTTCTCAACAGACCCATCCATGCCACACATCTCTAAAAGCTATCTTTGGAGAGTACCTTCATGAGTGCATCAGATTGATTCTCCATAGTATGGACCTTCATCAGTTCCACTTCACCTTCTTCCACTAGCTCTCTGATCCTATGGTACCTCATGTCTATATGCTTTGTGCACGCATGATATACTTGATTTTGTAATAACAACAGAGCACTCTAACTATCACTAAATAGTCTAACCTTGCTCTGCTCCACCCCCAACTCATCAATCAGCCTCCTAAGCCAAAAGACTTCCTTTGCAGCCTCCATTATCCCAATGTACTCAGCCTCTATGGTAGACAAGGCTGTGATTGGCTAAAAGATTGATCTCCAAGACACCAATCCACCATATACGTAGAAGTGGTATCCAGTAGTAGACCTCCTTGTATCAATATCACCAGCATAATTTGCATCAACAAACCCTTCTAGAGGACATGAACCTTCACACATCTTCACAGATTATTCTCCAAATCCTTCCAACTATCCACCAAACACCAAACCATAATCCCTTGTTCCATGTTGATATCTTAATATCCATTTCAATGCTTTCCAGTATTCCTTCGCAGGGTTAGCCATATATCTACTAACCGTGCTCACAGCATGTCCTATATCTGGTCTACAGCTCACCATTGTGTACATCACACTACCTACAGCATTTGCATGTTGGACTCGTTCCATGTACTCTCTATCCTCTTCTGACTAAAGGCACTATAACATGGAGAGAGATATATGGCTCGACAATGGCGTCTCTACAGGTTTGGCCTTCTCCATCCCAAACCTCTCTAGAACCTTCTAGACATACTTTTCTTATAACAAATGGAGCACTCCTTTGCACCTGTCTCTGTAAATCTCCATTCTAAAGATTTTCTCAGCTGGACCCAAATCTTTCATCTCAAATTCAGATGATAATGATCTTTTCAATCTTTTCACACCATCCATGCTTCTACTGGCTATGAGCATATCATCTACATATAATAATAAGTACAGGGCATCCTCCTCATCTACATCCTTGACGTAGATATAACAATCATGTTCACATCTGCTAAAACCCAGGCTCAAGACAAAGCTATCAAACCTTCGATACCACTGATGAGGGGATTGTTTCAAGCCATACAAAGACTTCCTGAGTAAACACACATTTTCTTCCTGCCCCATCTTCTTGAAACCATCTAACAGCTTCATGTAAATTTTTTCCTCCAAAGTTCCATGAAGAAAGGCCATCTTCATGTTCATCTATTCCAATTTCATGTTATGCTGTGCCATCGGTGATAGCAAAACTCGAATAGATGTATGACGTACCATAGGAGAGAAAATTTCAATATAGTCAATCCCTTTCCTTTGTGAGTATCCCTTTGCTACCAGCCTTGCTTGAATCTGACTCCATCTTATTCTGAAGGTGTTTCTTTCTTTGTGAAGACCCACTTTGAGCCAATAGGTCGAGCACCCTTTAGAAGATCCACCAGCTGAAGGAAAATCCTGATTTCCCGGTCCAGATTCGTTCAGATCTGATCAGATCAAGAGATATATTTTAAAAATTTTTTCTTTGATCTATATCAAATCTAGGATGTTTCAAATCTGATTAATATTATTTTAATAAATAAAATAAATAAAGATAAATTAAATCAAATTTAATTTACCTGATTTGGGTAATCCTATTACCCTGTTGATGATCCTGTATGCAGCGGAAGATTCTGAATCTAGCCATGCAAGTGCCTGGCCTCTACCAGTATCCACTTGGGTTGGATCTGGAGATCCTCTTCTTCTCTATCACATCTCCAAAAATTAGATCTAGATCTAATCTGGAGGATCTTCAAAACTCCTATTGAAGATCAGCAGTCGTCCTTTGCAGTAGCGCAGCCTTCTTGCTTTTGATCGCCTTTCTCTTGCTTGAATCGCACCAACAAAAATCCAAAACTCCTTTTGGATGTGGAGAGCAAGGGGAGAAGGTGGTTTGGCATAGAGAAGGAGGGGAGAGGCAGCCTTGGGGTGTATGGAAACTCTTAGCTTCAATCTCATGTCACAATCTGAGTTGGGTACAGG
>QRFJ01001266.1:257312-312437 GCA_006176705.1 Cocos nucifera
TTATATTTTAGACTAGCTGTGATCCAACTCCGCTTCTTCCCAACCAATCACAACCCTTTGTGGCATCAGATCTAAATCTGATTGGTGGGAATAGAGTCCCCTAGATTCCTCCTTAGAGGGCACCTAAGATCAGTCAAAGTTGGTTCTTAGAAGAACTCTAATTGGAATCCAAAAAGGAGATGGAGTCCTTGTCCAACAAGGACTCCTAGGCGCCTCCAACTTGGGCACAAGCATAGGGTGGCGTGCACCCTTCTCCTTGCCAGGTTCTGGCAGGGGGACAGGCCCCCACCAGCTCTCTAATAGGTGCGTGACATGGGGTCAAAAGTCAAAGTATCAATGGTCAACATTTGACCAGTCAAAGGTAGACTTTTGACCAAAGTCAAAGAACAAGAAATGACAGGTGACCAAAAATGGCAGGTAATGTCTTACAAAATAAGACAATCTTTTCTGACTTGGACATCCTCCAGTCAGACCATATGAAGGCCTCTGATTGAGCACAAACTCCTTTGGCTTAGATAGGACAACTTTTTTATGATAGCAAAAGAAGAACGTTAGGTTCAATCGAGTGCTAGCATGATTTCCTTGAACCTAATTGAATCTCATTCAGATCAATTGAACTGGATCAGTTCAATTGATGATCACCAAATTCAAACCCTTGTTTGTGTGACCAGTTAGGTTCAGTTCTATATGGTAATATGTATGTCATGATCTCTATCATCGAACATATCGAAACTTCTTTTCGATGGATCAGAACTCTTCTGATTCGAACAGCTAGAATGATTGATCATCTAAATCATTCTAATTGCTCCTAAAATCCACCAGTGACACCTAGCAGTATATGGTGGTAACCCATCAGAGCTGAATGCAAACCTCTTGGTGCAGCTACCTTGTGTTGATTCAGTTCTTCTATCTTGAGCCCCGATCAGATTTGGGTTAGGTAAACTCGTCAAACCCTAGTTCTGTCATATGATGTAATCATTCGATTCGAGTCCAATATGCTTCTCTTTCGACCAGATGAGCAGTCGGTTCGCGGCCCACTTCATCAGCAGCCGACGACCGAGCCGAGGTTCAGATTCCCTGATGAGCGTCAAGCAGAAGCAAGGGGAATCCATCCGGACTTACGTCACTCGATTCAACGCCGCGGCATTGGAAGTCCGGGACCTGGACCAGTCTGTCGCGATGGCCGCACTTAAGGGCGGCCTTCAGAAAAATAGCTTGCTGTTCTCTCTGGAAAAAAGGTATCCCAGGGACTTCGCCGACCTGCTGGCTCGAGCCGAGAGATATGCCCGTGCGGAAGAAGCCTTCAAATTGAAAGATGAGGAGCTCGTCAGAAAGGACCGGCTGGCGGACGAGGAAGAGCTGGGTGAAGCTCGGCTGCACTCGCAGACCCCCTACGAAAGCAGGCGGGCCCGAACTCCTCGAACTCGCCCTGATAAGGAGGCGCGAAGGAGTCCACTCCTCCCGGAAGGTTCCGCCGCTATGCCCCCCTCAACGCTCCTCGAACCCAGATTCTCACCGAAGTAAAACACCAGCTGCCAAGACCGGAAGGATTACGATCTCCCCCAAACAAGCGCGATCGAAATAAGTACTGCCTCTACCATCACGACCACGGCCACGACACGGAGGGATGCATCCAGCTCCGAGACGAAATTGAGGAGCTCGTCAGAACGGGTCGGCTGGGTAAATTCCTCCGGTACCGGCCTGAAGCAGAAAAAGATCGGCTAAGGGCGCTGCCGTAGCCAGAGACTGCAAGAAGGTCGGCCACCTTACGGCGTCATTCACATTGCCCCTGGAAAGATCTCGGTGCATCAGCGATTCGCCGTCTCCCAGCAACAAGAGCTTGCACCAAATTGAGGAGTTCAGCATGAGGAGGTCGTCCACCCCGGAACTTATTGCCGAAGAAATGCGGAGGAATCAGCCTTAGGGAGGAGCCCAATCGCCCCTAAGAGAGAAACGGAGAGCAGAAGTTCCCCCGCTGAAGCGGAATGAAGTTCGGCGCGAGGAAGGCCGAACCCACCTATGAGCCCGTCAGCGAGGAAGCTCCGACAAAGAAGTATGAAGTCCTCCCGCGGAAGCTTCCGCGGGAAAGTGGAACGAAGTTCGGCGCAAGTAAGGCCGAACTCACGCTCCAGAATGTCCCCCAAAGGAACCGCCTACAAAGTGTTCACTGGAGGCGGAATGAAGTTCGGGCGAGAAAAGCCGGGCTCACCCCAAAGCTCGGCATCAAGGTAAAATGAAGCTCGGTGGAAAGCCGAACTCCTCAACTCAACCTCCAAAATAAAGTTCGGCGCCGGCAAGGACGGAACGAAGCCCCCCTCCCAGAAGGTTCCGCAACTACGACCCGCTCCTCTAACTCGAATTCTCGGCAAAGTTAAGAGCCAACCGCCAAGACCTGAAGGACTACGGCCTCTCCAAACATGCGCGATCAAGGAGAAGATCGGCTATAGGCACTGCCGAAACCGGAAAAGACAAGAAGACAAGAAGGTTGGCCGTCCCGCGGCGTCATCAATGCCACCCCGGGAGGAGCTAGGAGCTAGCTACATCGGTGATTGTCATCCCCAGCGACAAAGTCAAGAGAAGCATGGTCCAAATTATGAAGGCCGGCAGGAGATAGAGGAGGTCGTCTGGACGGGACTTGCTGCTCGAGGGAGCTCCGAGGAACAACACCCCGTCGACCCTCAAACGAGAGCGCGTTGTCCACGATTTCCCTTCGGTAAAATTCTCCCCTCTGCAAATATTATTTCTGGATGCGAAAACTATGCGATGACAGGAGAGCAGCAGTCAATAATCGCCGCGTTAGGAACAGGAGGAGAACCTCGTCCTAACGCGAGCGCGCAAGCTCGGCCGCAGGAGATAAGATCTCCCCCGAGAGAAGCTCGGCCGCAGGAGATAAGATCTCCCCCGAGCGCGCACATCAACCTCGGCTAGAGATAAGATCTCTCCCGAGCGACCGTTGACAACCTCGGCTAGAGATAAGATCTCTCCCGAGCGACCGTTGACAACCTCGGCTAGAGATAAGATCTCTCCCGAGCGACCGTGAACAACCTCGGTTAGGAACAGGAGGAGAACCTCGTCCTAACACGAGCACCAACCTCGGCTAGAGATAAGATCTCTCCCGAGCGACCGTTGACAACCTCGGCTAGAGATAAGATCTCTCCCGAGCGACCGAAACAACCTCGGTTAGGAACAGGAGGAGAACCTCGTCCTAACACGAGCACCAACCTCGGCTAGAGATAAGATCTCTCCCGAGCGACCGTGAACAACCTCGGTTAGGAACAGGAGGAGAACCTCGTCCTAACACGAGAGCCGCAACCTCGGCTAGAGATAAGATCTCTCCCGAGAGAAGCTCGGCCGTAGGAGATAAGATCTCTCCCCGAGCGCGCACATCAACCTCGGCTAGAGATAAGATCTCTCCCGAGCGACCGTGAACAACCTCGGTTAGGAACAGGAGGAGAACCTCGTCCTAACACGAGTGCCAACCTCGGCTAGAGATAAGATCTCTCCCGAGCGACCGTTGACAACCTCGGCTAGAGATAAGATCTCTCCCGAGCGACCGTTGACAACCTCGGCTAGAGATAAGATCTCTCCCGAGCGACCGAAACAACCTCGGTTAGGAACAGGAGGAGAACCTCGTCCTAACACGAGTGCCAACCTCGGCTAGAGATAAGATCTCTCCCGAGCGACCGTTGACAACCTCGGCTAGAGATAAGATCTCTCCCGAGCGACCGGAACAACCTCGGTTAGGAACAGGAGGAGAACCTCGTCCTAACACGAGCACCAACCTCGGCTAGAGATAAGATCTCTCCCGAGCGACCGTTGACAACCTCGGCTAGAGATCCCTCTCCCGAGCGACCGAAACAATCTCGGTTAGGAACAGGAGGAGAACCTCGTCCTAACACGAACACCAACCTCGGCTAGAGATAAGATCTCTCCCGAGAGACCGTGAACAACCTCGGTTTGAGAACCTCGTCCTAACGCGAGCGCGCACCTCGGCTACAGGAGATAAGATCTCCCCCGAGAGAAACTCGGCAGCAGGACCTCCCCGAGCGCGCACATCAACCTCGGCTAGAGATAAGATCTCTCTCCGAGCAACCGTTGATAACCTCGGCTAGAGATAAGATCTCTCCCGAGCGATCGTGAACAACCTCGGTTAGGAACAGGAGGAGAACCTCGTCCTAACACGAGCGCGCACCTCGACTGTAGGAGATAAGATCTCCCCCGAGAGAAGCTCGGCTGCAGGAGATAAGATCTCCCCCGAGCGCGCACTTCACTTCGGCCGCAGGAGATAAGATCTCCCCCGAGCGCGCACTTCACCTCGGCCGTAGGAGATAAGATCTCCCCCGAGCGCGCACTTCAACCTCGGCTGCAAGATAGGAGGGCTCCCTCGAGTCGACTTCAACTGATAAAGATAATGTCGCCCCCGAGGAGCTCAAATCCGACCTCGACCGAAGGAGGCGAGTTTTACTTCGGCTTCAACATCAGCTTCATCGACTTTAGCTGGAAACGGGTTCCATTTCAACTCCAGACATCGGCTGGAGATGAGACCCCCCCGAGCTTCAGATGCAACAAATGCCGAGCCTGGAAGAAGACTTCGGCAGTCGCCTGTTCTGGTACTCCCTTCCTTCAATTTTTGAACTCGGGAGTGGGGGGGGCTACTGTTGGGGATAAATCCCGCTCCTGCCGAAGCCCGGCCCGACGCTCAGCCCAATGTAACCAGTAGCCGCTGAAGAGCTTTAGCGCCAGGCGCCAGGCCGAGCCCCTACCACGGCCGAACTGCCTAGAGGCCGAACTCCCTCTGCCCGCCAAGGTCCGGGCCGAACTACCTAGCTGCCGAACTCCCCAGCGCCAGGCTCCGGGCCGAACTCCCACCGCCAGCCGAACTTCGGACCGACTTCAGGCGAGCCCAAGGGCCGAACTCCTTCGGACCCGACTCCAAGCGTCCGAGCTTCAATGAAGTCCTCTCAGCGGCCGAACTCCTTCGGGCCGACTCCAAGCGGCCGAGCTTCAATGAAGTCCTCTCAGCGGCCGAACTCCTTCGGGCCGACTCCAAGCGTCCGAGCTTCAATGAAGTTCTCTCAGCGGTCGAACTCCTTCGGGCCGACTCCAAGCGTCGAGCTTCGGTGAAGTCCTCTCAGCGGCCGAACTCCTTCGGGCCGACTCCAAGCGGCCGAGCTTCAATGAAGTCCTCTCAGCGGCCGAACTCCTCACAGTCGTCACTTAGGAGCCCGAACTCCTCAGCAGTCGTCACTGGGCCGAACTCCTCAGCGGTCGCCCTCATCAAACTTCGGCCGACCGAGCTCCTACCGAACTCTCAAGTGTCCAAGCCTCAGCCCAAGCCCAACAGCCGGCCGAACCCCAGACGGCCGAGCTTCGGCTTCTCAGCAGCCGAACTCTTCTGCGGACGAGCCTTAGCTGCATACCTCTTGCCAGACGCCTATGGGAGCCGAACTCCCTCCTATCTTCCTCTTCAGGAGCCCGAACTCCTCCGAAATGGGCACACGACGAAGGCCTTCAACCCTTCATTCGGCAAGCTCTGCAACCATCACTATCAGTCAGTCCGCCGTACCATCGGTCAGTCCGCCGCGGGCGATAGCGACCCACTGCCAGGCGGCGATGGCTGTCACCCTCAATCCGCCGCACACGGCACCAGTGGGACTGACTCCGCCGAACCTCGAGCGGCCCGCCAGCACGCGGCTGCAGTTGTCATCATCAAGCTCCACTATATAAAGGACCCTCCCGACACGCTAAGGCTAAGCTCTCTGGACTCTTAACTCTCTAAGCTCTCCTCCACATCTCTAAGCTTCGGAACTCATTCCGAGCACTCCATTACTGTTGGTCGGAAACTAACTTGACCGTCGGAGGGTCCTGCCGGAGCCACCACCCCACCGGTTCCGGACGGGACTTCATTTTGCAGGTCCCCGGCGGCTTCCAGCGGCCTCGATAAGCGCGACCTCCGGCGGCGATGGATTTCTGCACCAACACTTCCGATTGTAGGATCATCATGAGGATGGTGATTGATCCAAAAGGTTAGTGTACAATCACTTCTTTATAGTAAATGAGTCTTAAGTCTATGGTGTAAAGACACTGGAGCGAGAGTATAGGTACTCGTTAGAGAATGAGGACACTGAGCATGACCACCTTGAGAAGTCATAAGGAAGTCTACCTTCTCATCGATGACTGACTCGATGCTGCAGTGGTGTGTCTGGTTTTTTGACCTGAGGTGCATCGATAGTTCACTTTGAGGGTGTTATAGTTTGACTACACCATGACTCGATCTCCTAGCCATTCAAAATCCTGAGGTGTTTGTTGGCTATAGCATATTCATTGTAGGAATTAGATTGCACCAAGATTGAATCTATCTATCTCGGTAGAAGAGGAGCAGCCCTATGATGATCATGAGAATCAAGTCCATAAGCCTATGGCCATGGCACAGTGTGAAATAATAGAAAGAGTTTCTATTAAGATTTTCACATCGGACTTGAATCGAATGATTAAATCATATGATAGAAATTAGGGTTTGATGAGTTCACCTTAACCATAATCTGATCGGGGCTCAAGATAGAAGAACTTAATCACACAAGTAGCTGCATTGAGAGGTTCATTTTTTAGTTTTGATGGGTTGCCACCATATGCTGCTAGGTGTCACTAGTGGATTTTGGGAGCAATTAAAATGATTTAGATGATCGATCATTCTAAGTTGTCTCAATCAGAAGAGTTCTGATCCATCGAAAAAAGTTTCGATGATGGAATTGTGATGTATCCCATTACCATATAGAACTGAACCAAACTGGATCACACAAATAAGGGTTTGGATCTGGATATCATCTATTAGACTAACCCAGTTCAATTGATTTCAATAAGATTCAATTAGGTTCAAGGAAATCATGGTAACACATGATTAAACCTAACATTCTCCTTTTTCTATCATTAAAAGTTGTCTCAACTGAGCCAAATGAGTTTGTGCTCAGTCAGTTACCTTTATCTAATCTGGCTGGAGCTTGTCCAAGTCAGAAAAGGGTTGTCCTAATTTATGAGATAAATTTGAGACAACACCTGCCATTTTTCATCGTCTGCTAATTCTTGTACTTTAACTTGGTCAAACGTTAACCTTTGACCCTTGGACATCTGCCCATGTGTCATGCACTTATTGGAGAGCAGATAGGGGCATGTCCTCTCTTTGGAAATTGGAAAGAAGGGGGTGCATGCCTAGGGTGGCGTGCGCCCATGGATAGGGATGCTGGAGTTCCATACGGATGGGACTCCAGGTTGCTTCTTGGTTTCTACTTAGGTGGCCCTTGGGTATCTACTTTGACCAGTCTTAGGCACCATCTAAGAATGAACCTATGGGTCTTTCATCTGATTGGATCAGGTGATATCATCCCATCAATCAGATTTAGATCTGATTGCATGAAGCAACGTGATTGGCCGGGGTGATGCAGCACTACATGGCACAGTAGAGTCTATAAATAGACCCTATCTGCGCCCACTTCTAAGATCTCCTCCTCTTAGCCATGCCCCAAGGCTGCCCCTCTCTCTTATCCATGGCACCATCTGGCCCTCTCTCTCCTCTCCATGCCCAAGAAAGTTGGGCCTTCAGATTAGTGCGAGTCAGGCAAGAAAAGGCTGACGAAAAAGGAAGAAGGCAGCACTACTGCAGAGATGACGGGTGATCTTCAAAAGAATTTTTGAAGATCCTCCAAATCAGATCTAGATCTAATTTTTGGAGAAAAGTAAGAAAAGGAGAAGATCTTTAGATCCAGTCTGAGTGGATATCGATAGAGGCCAGGCGCTTGTGTGGCTAGATCTAGAACCTCAGGGCTTCGGCAGGATCATCAACGGATAATCAGATTACCCAGAATCAAGGTAAAATTAATTCAAAATTAATTTAATTTAATTTTCTTATTTATTAGATCATAAAATTAGATTTGAAAAGTATCAGATCTAATTAGGATCTAAGAAAAAAATTTTAAAATATGCCTCTCGATCCAATCAAATCTGAATGAACCTGACCCAGGAAATCAGGATTTCCCTTCAACTGATATCAGAGCTAGGTTCTTATAAAATTTATTTAGATCTAATTTAATCTAATTAATTAGTGATTTTAGGTATCACATAATATGTGATTAGATTTAAAATTAAAAAAATAAAAAATTAAAATTAATTAATCTAGATCTAATATGTATGAGATACATAACTAGACTAGGAATAGAATTGTTCCATGTGTAGTCTAGTATAATCATATTTTTTATTTGATTAAATATAATTTTAAATATATTTATTTATTATTTTTTTATCTTATAAATATTATAAGATCTAAAAATAGAAAATAAATTAAATTTAATTTATTCAAATGAGATATGATAGTTGCATGTTTAGACAAGTTGTAGAATAGCTCTGCAGATAGGTCTAGATTAAATTTTATTTGATAAGATCAAATTTAAATTTAATTTTTAGATGATTATGAGATAATTTAGATCTAAAAAATATGCTTGCATGATATATATGATATATACAAAATATATTTTAATTAGATCTATTTTTTTTATATGAGATATATGCTTAGATCTAATTAGTTTTTATAGATTAGTTATATTTCTGATTAAGGCTTTCCCCTTGACCGTCCGATCATAAGAACAAAGTAGGACTTAAAGACTATCTCCTCCCATTCCATAGGGTGTTCTTTTGATGTGTAGGGGTGCTGCGCGTTCGTCCTTAATCAGAAATTGAAAACTTACTTTCTGCAAAACCCTAGATCCTGAAATCCTAGGATCTTATTTACATGTTTTGTTTAAGAATTCTAACTTAATTAAGAATTAAGTTTATGAAATATTAATTCGATCTAAAATTGAGAATTTGAGATCTAAAATATATTCATAAAATTGGGTTCGGACTTGGGTAGCTCAATTAGATCTAGCGGTTGATCAAACCGAATCAAGAGTTGGTTAGATGGGATCAACAATGCTTAAATTGATCAGCCTAATAGGATTAAGTCTGGGTCAAGATCGAGTCACATGAGTGATCAATCAAGCTAAGACCTAATTAGGCTCAGTGGTTAGAGTTTAGATTATAGGCAAATCTAATTGGTTTCGTCTCAACAATCTGGTGTCTAAGGTAAGTTTGGCAGATACAACTGACTGATTTTTAATTAGGAGCTACTCGACTAGAATGCGTTCTTGTTGAGTTAATGGCATATTCCTTCCATCGATCTCACTTACCTAGCCATATTTGTTGACTCAGTTCTGATCTGAGGTAGTTAATAATCTGAGCTAACCCATGCCACTACGTTAGTCATAATAGTTATGACTATGTCAAGTCTAGTTTAATGAGACCTAAATCAAATCTCCCTAAGAAAAGATTAAGTCTAAGGTCTTCCACCATTGTAGATATGCGGGCCCTTCCTAGGGTTGATTGTTCTCGGCTGGTTACAGTGGTTCAATTTCACCAAAAAGATACAACCATGTCTATTAGGCATTGGATGCTACAAGCTGCAGGATGGATTGGGCCCAATATTTCGGATACAGTGAGAGACCCAATTAGGAATCTAATTTGTGCAAATGGTGGGTTTGACTTAACTAAGAAGTGGATCAATATTTCGAACATAGTGAGATTAATGAATTAGAGATCAAGTTTGGATGCACCATAATTAGAGAATCATTGAACAAGAGTTGTTCACTCATTGGCTAATCCATCACCAATAATTGTTAGGTGAGGTGATGAGTCAGTTGGTGGGACCGCACCATCCATTAGAAATCATAATCATGGAGATTTTTGCATCTCTCCAAAGAAAGTGTAGAGATCCAAAAAAATAGTGGGAGCTAATTTATTTTAAAATAAAATCCTTAAATAAATTGGTTAAGTCTTAATTACAATATGTAACTGGAAACTTTGACTCTCTGCAGGAAAATGTCTGCATCTAACCCACTAGCTTAAATTCTGGACACCCATAGACTGACCGAACCAAATTATAAGGATTGGCTCCAAAACTTCAAAATTGTTTTGGGTTCTGAGAAGTTAACTCATGTATTTGATCAAGACCCTCCCACCTTATCAACTCGTCCATCCATTGAACAGAGAGCGTCTCTGGATAAGTGGACTGACAAAGATAATAAGGCTAGATACTATATGTTGGGCTCAATGTCTGATGAGCTTCAGCGCCAACATGAAGATATTAGAACTGCTCGCCAAATGTTGGCTCACCTACAAGAGATGTTTATTGAGCAGAGTCGCGCGGCCAAGTATCAAGTCACTAAATGACTGTTTAAGGCTAAGATGCGTGATGGGCACTCGGTCCAAGATCATTATCTGATGATGATCAAAAACTTGGAAGAGCTTAAGAAGCTTGAAGTGAGGTTGGACTTGGATCTGCAAAATGATATAATTCTATAATCCTTGACTGATGCGTATGGGCGTTTCATCATGAACTACTATAAGCATAAACTTCAAAACTCCTTGGCCGAACTTATGAACATGCTGATTACCGCTGAGCTTTCCATGAAAGATTTTAAGGGCTCAGTGCTTGCTATGGAATGGACTTCTTCTAAGAGAAAGTCTTTTGGAAAGAAGAAGAAGTCTGCAAAAAAGTAGAAGGTGGAAAAAGAAAAGTAGAAAAAGACAAAACTGAAGAAGGCTGTTGACAAAGGAAAGTATTTCCATTGCAATAATGATGGCCATTGAAAGCAGAATTGCCCTACATACCTGACCACCCTGAAGAATAAGAAGGAGGCTGATCCTTCTGGAGGTATGCTCATTATTGAGTCTAACCTTACGATTTCTTCTGCATCCTGTTAGGTGCTTGACTTTGGTTCTAGTGCTCATTTGTGCACTTCTATGTAGGGTCTTGAGGATAGCAGAAGGCTGAGGGATGGTGAGATGATCCTGCACGTCAAAAATAGAACAAGAGTTGCTGCCATGGTCGTGGAAATATATCCTCTTCGATTACCATCTGGATTAGATTTAGTATTAAAAGACTGTTATTATGTACCTGTAGCAAGTAGGAATTTGATTTCTATTTCTTGCCTTGCAGTAGAAGGCTATGTAATTAGTTTTCTTAAGGACCATTGTAACATTCTTTACGAAAGAAATAAAATTGCAAGTGGTTTCCTTATTAATGATCTTTATCAGTTACATGTTGATGTATCTATTTTTAACTTCGAGCAAAATGTGAATGCCACAAAATCAAAACGACCTAGGGATAGTCCAAATGATAGATATCTGGGGCACCTAAGATTAGGTCATATAGCAGAAAATAAGGTAAACAAATTGAAGAAAATTGGGCTATTGAGTCCATTGACTTCTGAGTCATATCCAATTTGTGAATCCTATCTTTATGGCAAAATGACTAAGCTCCCTTTTATAGGACATGGGAAAAGGGCCACGGATCTTCTTGCCCTAGTACATACAGATGTGTGTGGCTGTTCGATGTACCAGCTAGAGGCAATTTAGTCTACTTCATAATCTTTACCAATGATTTATCAAGGTATGGGTATGTGTATCTTATGAGACATAAGTTTGAAGTTTTTGAAAAGTTCAAAGAATTCAGACATGAAGTAGAAAAACAAATTGGAAAACCCATTAAGGTTCTTCGATCAGATCGAGGAGGTGAATACCTTAGTCGAAAATTCCTGAACTATCTCAAAGAAAATGGCATAGTCTCTTAATGGACTCCATCAGGAACATCTCAACTCAATGGAGTTTCAGAACGGAGGAATCGGACGCTATTAGGTATGGTCCGATCCATGATGAGCTTCACGAACCTTCCTGATTTTCTTTGGGGATACTGTTTGTTAACTGCAATATACTTACTGAACAAGGTTCCTTCTAAAATCGTTCCTACCACACCGTATGAGATATGGCATAGTAAGAAACTAAGTCTAAGTCATCTCAGAATTTGGGGTTGTCCGACTTATGTCAAAAGACAACAAGCGAAAAAGTTAGACTTTAGGTCCTTTAGAGCTCGATTCATAGGATATCCTAAAGAGTCATTAGGATGTTATTCTATATTTCGGAAGAAGATCACAATGTGATTGTGAGTTGATATGCCATCTTTTTTGAAAAATAGTTTATTCAAGATAGCGGCATTAAAAAGCAGATCAAGTTCGATGAGAAAGTCTCACAAAAGCAACGAGCTAAGGACCAAATGACATCAAATCATGTTAAGCCAATCCATACACTACCTCCTCCACCTCATAGATCGAAAAGGATTTCCTATCCTCTTGAGAGGTACTTAGGTACTATTTCAGAGGATGTAGAGAAAATATTCCTCATAGGTAATGGGGTTCATAGTGATAATCCCAAAACCTATAACGAGGCGATATCAAATATCGATTCTGAGAAATGGTTAGAGGCAATGAAGTCAGAAATTAACTCAATGCACTGAAACCAAGATTAGACCTTGGTAGATCCACCAGAAGGTATAGTACCTATTGTGTATAAATGGATCTACAAGAGAAAGATTGGTGTAGATAGGAATGTAGAGTCATTTAAAGCTAGATTAGTGGCAAAAGGTTATAGTCAATGCGAAGGCATTGACTATCAAGATACCTTTTCGTCAATAGCTATGCTAAAATCCATTCGCACATTGCTTGCTGTTGCAGCCTATTTCGATTATGAAATATGACAAATGGACGTGAAAATGACGTTCTTAAATGGATATCTTGAGGAAGATATCTATATGGTCAACCCTTAGGTTTCACATCCAGTGATGATGATCACAAAGTATGCAAGCTGCAAAGGTCCATATATGGACTTAAGCAAGCATCTCAGAGTTGAAATACTCATTTTAATGATGTGATCATAATATTTGATTTCATCAAAAATGAGGAGGAGCCATGTATCTTTAAAAAAGGTCAGTGGAAGCGCTGTTGTCTTCCTCGTATTGTACGTGGATGACATCCTCCTTATCGGGAATGATATTCCCATGTTGACCATAGTTAAAATGTGGTTATCTAAAGAATTCTCCATGAAAGACCTAGGAAAAGCATCCTTTATTCTAGAAATTAAGGTCTATAGAGATAGATTGAATAGGATGCTAGGACTTTCATAGAAGATATATATAAAGGAAGTACTAAAGAGGTTTAGTATGGAAAACTCTAAAAGGGGTTTAGTACCCTTCAAGCATGGCATTCATCTTTTCAAGAAGATGTGCCCTAGCACACTTGAGGAAATAGAATGCATGAGCAAGATCCTTTATGCTTCAATAATAGGGAGCCTCATGTATGCCATGTTATGTACATGACCTGATATAGCCTATGCCGTGAGTTTCACGAGCAGATATTAGTCGAATCCAGATGAAGAACACTGGACTTCTGTGAAATGTATCCTTAAGTACTGAAGAAGAACTAAGAATATATTACTGGTCTTTGGTAATGGAGAACTCCAAGTCCAAAGGTATACGGACTCAAATTTTATATCCGATGTAGACGATCGAAAGTCGACATCCGAAAGTCTGTTTGTATGCAATGATGGAGCTGTCAGTTGAAAAAGCATCAAATAGACAGTGATAGCAGATTCCACCATGGAAGCAGAATATATCGCTGCATCAGAAGCTGCAAAGGAGCTATTCTCGTACAAAAAGTTTTTCGTAGAGATCAGAGTGATGCCGTCAGATGCCATTCCTCTATAGTGTGACAACAATGGCGCCATAGCCCTTACTAAGGAGCCAAGGTCTCACTAGAAATCTAAGCACATCGAGTGGTGATATCATCTTATCCATGATTATCTCGAGAAGGGTTAAATCGAGGTCAAGAGAGTCGACTCCACAGACAATGTGGCAGACCCACTTACAAAGTCATTGGCCTAGTAGAAGATCGAAGCCCAACTTGAGAAGATGGGACTTAGATTTGTAGCCAATTGGCTTTAGGTCATGTGGAAATTTGTTAGATATACGTGCCCTAGAAGCCAGAATTGGCTAACACTTGTAATACACTTCTAAGGGTAAAATTATAATTTTGATTATAAATAATAAAATGAGTTATTTTTCTATCACATAAGTATATTTAGTATCTATGATACATCCCTTGAATTAATGGTAATGATAATTCATATTTTTAAAGAGTTGAAAATTTAAGACATGAATTTTCATTTACTAACTCATAAAATGCTCCTGACCATAGGATCATCATGAGGATGGTGATTGATCCGAAAGGTTAGTGTACAATCGCTTCTTTGTAGTAGATAAGTCTTAAGTCTATGGTGTAGAGAAATCGAAGAATGAGTACAGGTACTCATTAAAGAATGAGGACATTGAGCGTGACCACCTTGAGTAGTCATAAGAAAGTCTACCTTCTCATTGATGACTGATTCGATGCTGCAGTGGTGTGTCTGGTTCTTTGATCTGAGGTGCATCGGCAGTTCATCTTGAGGGTGTTATAGTTTGACTACACCATGACTCGATCTCCTAGCCATTTAGAACCCTGAGGTGTATGTTGGCTATAGCATGTTCATTGTAGGAATTGGATTGCACCAAGATGGAATCTATCTACCTCATTAAAAGAGGAGCAGCCCTATGATGATCACGAGAATCAAGTCCATAAGCCCATGGCCATGGCACAGTGTAAAATAATAAAAAGAGTTTTTATTAAGGTTTTCACATCGGACTTGAATCGAATGATTAAATCATATGATAGAAATTAGGATTTGACAAGTTCACCTTAACCTTAATCTGATCGGGGCTCAAGATAGAAGAACTTAATCACACAAGTAGCTACACCGAGAGGTTCATTTTTCAATTTTGATGGGTTGCCACCGTATACTACTAGGAGTCACTGATGGATTTTCGGAGCAATTAGAATGATTTAGATGATCGATCATTCTAAGTTGTCTGAATCAAAAGAGTTTTGATCCATCTGAAGGAGTTTTGATGATGTCGATGATGGAAATCATGACATATCCCATTACCATATAGAACTAAACCTAACTGGCTCACACAAATAATGGTTTGGATCTGGATATCATCAATTGGACTAACCCAGTTCAATTGATTTGAATAAGATTCAATTAGGTTCAAAAAAATCGTGCTAGCACACGATTGAACCTAACATTCTCCTTTTTCTATCATTTAAAGTTGTCTCGACTGAGCCAAATGAGTTTGTGCTCAATCAGGTACCTTTACCTGGTTTGGCTGGAGCTTATCCAAGTCAGAAAAGGGTTGTCTTAATTTATGAGATAAATTTGAGACAACACTTGCCATTTTTCGTCACCTATTAATTCTTGTACTTTGACTTGGTCAAACATTGACCTTTGACCCTTGGACATCTATGCATATGTCTTGTACTTAATGGACAATAGATAGGGGCTTGTCCCCTCTTTAAAAATTAGAAAGAAGGGGGTGCACGCCCAGGATGGCATGCGCCCATGGATAGGGATGCTGGAGTCCCATACGGATGGGACTCTAGGTTCCTTCTTAGTTTCTACTTAGGTGGCCCTAGGGTATCTACTTTGATCAGTCTTAGACACCATCTAAGAATGAACCTATGGGTCTCTCATCTGATTGGATTAGATGATGTCATCCCATCAATCAGATTTAGATCTGATTGCATGAAGCAACGTGATTGGCCAGGGTGATGGAGCACTACATGGCGCAGCAGAGTCTATAAATAGACCCTATTTGTGCCCACTTCTAAGATCTCCTCCTCTTAGCCATGCCCCAAGGCTGCCCCTCTTCCTTCTCCATGCCACCATCTAGCCCTCTCTCTCCTCTCCACACCCAAGAAAGTTGGACCTTCAGATTAGTGCGAGTCAGGCAAGAAAAGGCTGACGAAAAAGGAAAAAGGCAGCACTACTGCAGAGATGATGGGTGATGTTTAGAAGAAGTTTTGAAGATCCTCCAAATTAGATGTAGATTTAATTTTTGAAAAAAAAAAGAGGAGAAGATCTCCAAATCCAGCCTGAGTGGATATCGGTAGAGGCCAAGTGGTTACATGGCTAGATCCAGAACCTCAGGGCTTCGGTAGGATCATCAATGGATAATCAGATTATCCAGAATCAAGGCAAAATTAATTCAAAATTAATTTAATTTTATTTTCTTATTTATCAAATCATAAAATTTGATCTGAAATGTGTTAGATCTAATTAGGATCTAAGAGAAAATTTTTGAAATATGCCTCTCGATCCAATCAGATCTGAACATACCTGACCCGGGAAATCAGGATTTCCCTTTAAGGATGAGGTTCTCCTTCGATTCCTAACAAAATCATTGGAGCTCAAAAGGGCTGTTGAAAGGACCTCTTCCCTCCTCCCGTGTTAAATAACTAAAGGTTTTTATCCCTATCAGGATGAGGTTCTTCTTCTATTCCTGACATGGTTAAAGTTTATCCTTGTTAGGACGAGGTTCTCTTCTTATTCCTAACAAGATCATCGCGGCTCGAAAGGATCATTAAATGGAGCTCTTTCCTTTGACCCATATCAAGATGAGACTCTCCTCCTATTTCTGACATGGTTGTCTTTTATCTTTGTTAGAACGAGATCCTCCTCCTATCCCTAACAAAGTCATTAGGGTACAAAATGGCCATTGAGAGGGCCTCTCTCCTCATCCTATCTTAAAAAACCTGAGATCTTCATTAATGTTAGGATGAGATTCTTCTTCTATTTCTGACATGGTTAGCCATTATCCTTGTTAGGATGAGGTTCTCCTCATATTTCTAACAAGATCATCGGGGCTCGAAAAGACCGCTGAAAGGGCTTCGCCCCTTTGACTCATTTCAGGATGAGGTTCTCCTCCTAATCCTAATATGGTTCGCTTTTACCTTTATTAAGGCAAGATCCTCCTCCTACCCCTAATAAAGTCATTGGAGTACAAATGGGCCATTAAGAGGGCCTCTTCTCTCCTCCTATCTTAAATAACTAGAGATCTTCCTCTATGTCAGGACGACGTTCTCCTTGAAGAAAACCTAGTAGGATTTAGGTCATGCCTTTCGAAACTTTTTCAAAAAATAGCTACAATGAAAGCTGAATTAATCTAAAGTTAATTCTATGCATGCTATGATCTAATCATAGAACCCTACTCAGGATCTTTGACATGCATATATGAATCAAAAAAATAAAATGCATTCAATCAACAAATCACATTTGCTAATCGATCTATGTTCAGAACATAGTACCTATGTGTAGGTAGATGATCACTGCAATCTGAATCCATCTGAAGATGCTCTCCCATCATGCTCCAGCCGCACATATGTCCGACCTCTATCGTGAGTCCATATGGAGCCCCCAATCTTGATCAGCCCCTCCTGAGTGCTAGCTTTTCTTTGGGGTCTTTGATGGCTGATCTTCGTCGATCCAATTGATGAACTTCTCTCAAACTTTCGGATGCACTAGAAGTTCAAAAGACTCTATGGTGGATGACAAGGTGGTGATGGAAAATCGGTAGAGATCTGACACTCACATCACTAAAAACTCTCCATCCAAAACTTAGAGTCCCAACTCTAAAGTTTCAGCACACACCCATAATGACCTTGACACTTTTCTCTCTTTGGAAAACTTCACACCAAAAGAGAAGCACTGCCATTCTCTAATTTCTTTCTCACACCTAAGATCCTTCTCGTCAAAACCCATTCATGCCCAAAAAACAACACCCTTTTTATTAGGGTGCATGAGATGGGAAAACCACATGGAGAGGATAACGGTTGGAGGTTGAACTTGTTTCAACCTCCTATCTAAATTTGAATTAAAATAAGTAGCTTATCCACTTCCAATTCCAAAACCACTTATGGAACTCTTAGAGGAGATTCTCATCAGCATGCCCATACTTTGAACCATTCAAAATGGGGTGAGAAAATAATGGATGGCATGAGGAATGGATAAGTTATGGAGGTTAAACCTATTTCAACCTCTAACTCATTTGAATTCAAATTCAAATGAATTTAATCCGATCAAACACTTAGACTAGGTCAAAGAGGCAAAGGAGTGATTGCCAATATAAGATATTAGCATGGAGAATGTTCACGTAAAATCAAAAAAAGGGCATAAGATAAAAGGACATGGTGCAGAGTGTTTAAAATTCAAATCTACCATTTGAATTCAAAACTCAAACAATCCCAACCTCATCCAACTTTTGGACCAAGTCAAATGTAGGAATAGGGGAGGTGCAAACATTCTTCTGGCATGGAGAAATCCCACACATATTCCCAATATGCATTGAGAACAAGAATGGTTCAAAAGTCAATGCGTAGGGAGAATTCAAACAAGCTTTGAATTGGTCCAAATTGGTTTCAATCAAACCAATTTGTCTTGACTAATTAGACTAGGTCAAATCCAATCAAATTAGGCTTAACCCAACTTAGTTAATTTCTAATTAAATTAAAAGTTAATTGAGTCCATGCTCTGATCAAGTCAGGGTCCATCTCCCTAAGTGATTAGATCATCACAAGATCTAATCAGGTCAACCAAATTGAATCAAATTCAATTTGACTTGATCAACTCCTCATTACTCAATAAAATTGAGCTAATCAATAATCTAATTACTAATTAATTCTTTAATAAATATCTAAGTCTTAATCTAGTGAGACTCTCGATCAGCTATTAGATCAAGTAAAAACTCCTATTGTGTATGACTCCATGGCTTCGAATTCTAAGCCGGTAGCATAGGAACTAATTTTCTATACCAATTGATGTGACCATCTAGCAATGATACCCAACATCCGGATAGGTTGAAAAGTTGCAATGCAACAATGACAAACCTATGGCAAATGATCATTATATAATTCATCCCCTTGACCATGAAGCTCATTTGATGATTTAGGATTAACTGCCAACTCTAAAAATTCATCCATATTTCAAAATTCAGCATCCTTCATACGAACTACCCCAATTGAGAATTTGCTAATTTAAAATATAGTGATGCACTTAATCCAACACTTGGAGGGATCAATCTCATCTTGACTCACGCACCGACAAGCCAAGTACTTGACTGCACCTAGTAGCCTTCCATCACTGAATTAAAAATTTAGGTAGTTCGGTACCTAAGTATAGTTAGTTGCTTGTAAGTCACCATGATGATCTTAGGTCTAAGGGATATAAATACCCATATCCTTTATGAGTAATCTTGGTAGAAGAGAGCTCTGCAGTTGGATCACGATCAGTGAAATATACCCCTACATTTTACCTACATGCCATAATGGCATCACTATGCTTCCTGGTTAAGAGGACAACCAACACTTATGGCACACAATGATCTACTCCTGATTAATGTTGTCGTTCTAGGTAACAACGAATTATTTGGTTGTGATCAGTTTAAGGACTAAATGATAATTTTTTTTTATCGAGTCTAAATAGCCCTAAGGACTTCATCACAGAGAGTTCATTATAGGAAGGTACACAAAGTGATGATATTATCAGAATAATAATTTTATTCAATTAAATTTTAAGTATAAATTATATTTAGCTCAACCATTTACAATCTAGATGATTGGCTTTAGGATACATTTTTCAACAACTCCCACTTAGACTAAAACCACACAAAATAGTATCGAATACCCATCTTCCATTTGCAATTATCGAACTCTTTGAATCTAAGAGCTTTAGTAAATTGGTTGGCCATGTTCTTCTTTTCATCGATCTTTTGAAGCTTGATGTTATCTCGCTCCATGATTTCTCATATAAGATGGTAGAAATGAAGAATATGTTTGGTGCACTGATGTGTCTTTGGCTACTTCATTTGAGCTATGGCTTTAGTGCTGTCACAATATAGCAGAACCGGACCATCCAAGTAGGATGCCACTCCCAGCTTATTGATGAACTTTTGTAGCCACATAACTTCCTTCGCAGCATCAGATGCAGCGACATACCACCTCACGCACAGAATCGACCATAGTGTACTGCTTGAAACTTTTCCAGCAGACTGCTCCTCTGTTTAGGATAAACACATAACTTGACACACTCTTACTATCATCATGATCTGACTAAAAACTAAAATTAGTGTATCCCAGAAGTTTCAAGTCAGTATCTCCATAGATGAGCCACTGGTCCATGGTATTTCTCAAATGCTTCAGGATTGTCTTTACAACCTTTCAGTGATTTTCATCTGGATCAGACTGATATCTACTCACTATCCCTAGTGAGTATGCCACATCTGATCTCGTACACGTCATGGCATACATAATAGAACCCACTGTCAAAGTATATGGTATTCTACTCATACGTTCTCTCTCTTGAGGAGTTGTCGAATAATTCCTCTTTGAGAGAGAAATTTCATAGCCTATCGAGAGATAGCTCTTCTTGAAATTCTCCATGCTGAACTTCTTTAGCATGGTATCAATATACATAGACTGAGACAATCCAAGCAACCTTTTAGATCTATTCTTATAGATCATCATACCTAGGATGTTGGAAGATTCTCTCAAATCCTTCATGAAAAATTACGATGACAGCCAAATCTTTATTCTTTGTAATGTAGAGATGTTATTCTCGATTAAGAGAATATCATCCACATACAAAATAAGAAATATGACTATAGAATTGTTAGCGCATTTGTACATGCAAGATTTTTTTCTATTTTTAATGAAGCCATACGTTCTGATCACCTTATCAAAATGCATATTCCAACTCTAAGATGCCTACTTCAATCCATAAATGGATCTCTAAAGCTTGCACACCATGGACTCGTCTGTCGATGTGAACCACTCAGGCTGTATCATATACATCTCTTCATCCAGCTCTCTATTAAAAAAAGTTGTTTTAACATCAATTTGTCAGATCTCATAGTCTAGGTATGCTGCTATCGCAAGCGTAATTTGAATGAACTTGAGCATTGTCACTAGAAAAAATGTCTCATCATAGTCAATATCATAATGTTGACGATATCTCTTGGCAACCAAATGGACTTTATATGTCTCCACCTTTCCATCTATGCTCTATTTTCTTTTAAAATTTTACTTACACCTAGTGAATTTTATCCCTTCAAGTGGATCAACTAGTGTCCGTACACTGTTGACCTTCATGGACTCCATTTCAAACTTCATGGCTTCAAGACATAGATTGGAGTTAGATCTCTACATGGCATCTATGTAGGTGATTGGATCATCATCATTCTCACTAAGTTTGATAAGATTACCATCTCGGACCAAAAAACTATAGTATCTATTCGGTTGACATGATACTCTACTGGATATTCTCAAGGTTGCTTCTATAATAGCCTCTAGGTTTGATCTTATCAAATCCAGTTCTGTAGGTTCGCTAGAATGTGACGATTCTTTTACCCATCGAACTTCACTAAGTTCAACATTAGAGATAGCTATTCCTTCCATAAGAAACTTTTTTTTCAAAAAGACTACCTATTGCTGACGAATACCTTTTGCTCTTCAGCAAGATAGAAGTAATAACCCCTAGTTTCCTTGGGATATCCTATGAGCAAGCACTTATGGAACCTGGATCCATGCTTTTCTACCTACAAATATTTTACATAAATCGGTCATCTCCAAACCCTATGGTGTGAGAGTGTCAGCCTATGTCCAATCCATATCTCATATGGAGTCTTTGTATTAGACTTGCTCGAAACATTGTTCAGAACAAAGCAAGCAGTCTCGAGTGCATACACCCAAAATAAAATTGACAGATTCTAAAACCCCATCATGGACTGAATCATATCCAACAAGATTCGATTCTTTTATTTAGATACACCATTATACTGTGGTGTTCCAATAGGAACCACTGAGAGAGAATCCCATTCTCTCCTAGATATATCAAAAACTCATTGAAAAGGTATTCACCTTCTCGATCAGACTGAAGAGTTTTAATACTTTTTTCAAATTATTTTTCTACCTCATTTTCATATCATTTGAACATTTCAAATCAATCAGTTTTACTCTTCATAAGATAGACGTAACCATACCTAGATGGATTATTAGTAAACGTAATGAAGTAGTAAAATCTACTTCTACCACATGTGCTCATAGGTCCACATACATCAGTATGTACTAGACCCAGAAGCTCAATGGCCTATTCACCTTTTTCAGTAAAAGGTGATTTGGTCATCTTACCAAGAAGACAGGACTTATAGATATTCAATGATTCATAATCATTGATGTCAAGGATATGCTCCTTGACTAACTTATTGATCCTTTTCTTATTTATATGATCGAGCCTACAGTGCCAAAGATAGGCATCGAAGACATAATCTAGTTTTGGATATTTGTTTGACGTGTACATTATATTAATAAGCTATGATAAAACATAAATGTCATTTCTTAATTATCTTTGCATTGTTGTAACACCATTCATAATGATAAAACATATTATTGACAAATAATAACCATCCTAGGTTAAAAGTCCAATGGATATTATGTTCATCATAAAAGATGGATAATAATGATAATCACTTAAAATAATATTATTATTTCTAAAAGATAGATCAAGAGTTTTTAATGCTAGAATTGGAACTTTACTTTCATCCCCAATATTTAGAAATCTATCACCATTCTCAAACTTTCTATCAATTTGAAATCCATGCAATGAATTGCATATATGAATCAGATTTTCAATATCTAATACCCAGATAAAAGTATCACATATGGAGAAATTATAAGGTATTATTATATAACAGTCTTGACTAGCAACCACTTGCTGATTTCTCCTATTTAGCCTATGTAGATCAAGAGGATCATTCCTTTTTGGGTCTGCTTGATTAGGATTGTTGGTGCAGAATCTGGTTGACATCAAAACTAGTTGGAGATGGAGAAGTCGAGGTCATCATCGAGATCTACAAAAGAAGTCCAAACTGAAGGAGGGGTGGCTCCGGCAGGACCCTCCGACAATCAAGTCAGCTCTTTCGGCCAATAAAAATGGAATGCTCAACAGAAAAAGTAGCAGAGTTTCGAGATGGAGGAGAGAGTCTAGAGAAAATATATTTGGAGGGTCCCTTTTATATATAGATCCTACAACAAACTAATGGTGATAGCTAGAACTATTGAGTAGTGGACTGTTCAGGCCATATGGGGTTTATTATAGAGCGTAGTGTCTGTTGTCCCGACGCATCCATTGTCGTGACATGCAGATGATTGAGATTTATTATTGAAGTTTGGACTGAACTACTATCAGTAGTAAGAAAGGTTCGACTGGGAGAAGCCCTTCAAATGACTTGAAGAAATTCAGAGCGAGTTCGACTGATGAAGAAATCCATCTAGAGAGAGAGTTCGTCTGAAGGAGAAGTCCGAAGGAAATTCGACTAAAGGAGAAGTCTGAAAAAAGTTTGACTAAAGGAAAAGTCCGAAGAAAGTTCATTTGGAGGAGAAGTCTGGAGGAAGTTCTTCTAGCAGAGAAGTCCGAAGGAAGTTTGACTGAAGGAAAAGTCCATATAGAGGAGAAGTCCGAAGGAAGTTCTTTTGGAGGAGAAGTCTAGAGGAAGTTCGTCCAATATAGAAGTTTGTCTGGAGGAGAAGTTTGAAGCAAGCTCATCTATAGGAGAAGTCTGGAGAAAGTTCATCTGGAGAAGTCTGGGGGAAGTTTGACTGAAGGAGAAGTCCGTCTAAAGAAGAATTCCAGAGGAGTTGTCTAGAGGAAGTTCATTTGGAGCAATCCCAAAGATTGACAGGCATTTTAAAGGTCGGTCAATCCAGGGACAAGCAAAGCCACAGTTGAAGCTCTTCCATGATCGAAAATTCTTCTCGATCAGGCATCGATCTGATGTTAGGTAGGAGCATGGTCCCAGCAATAGTCCTCCTACTCTCAAGTTCGAAATTTGAGGGAAGGAAGTACAGAATAGGCAACTACCGAAGTTTCGATATGAATTTAGCGCTAGCAGGATGGAAGTTTTGGTGTTTATCACACCGACACCGAAGTCTCCATAAATGTGAAGCAATCTAAAAAGACAAATTTCAAAACTCCTATTGAGATGCTACCCAAAGTATGGCATAATTATGGTTCTATCGACCGCCAATCGCCTATCACAATGAGTGGGACATGCGTTAATTGGAGATCAGCTGGAGGAGCCTTTCCATCATAACCGCTTCAAATTTTGTGGGATATTTAGATCTGGAACTTTCTCCTGATGACTCATTCTTCCTTACATTCTTCTTTTTCCTTCCATTATTTTCTTCATTCTGCCTGAGAGACCTCTGATTCCTTCTTCCAATTTCTTCGCTTGCTAGCATTTTTCTCGTTCATTTCCTACTGTGTCAGTCATCTCATTGATCTTCCACACCTAACTTGGTTGGCTTCAAAATCATTCTCTTGATTATTTCTGCATCTTTTTCATCTCGTTCTTTTGGTTTCTCCATAGCCATTCTATGTCTTATTTTTCTTTGATTTTTTATCTTTTTCTGTATTCGAGTTTGATCCAACTATTTTCTAAAACTGCTCAGTCATCGGTTCTTGGGGTCCATCCAATCCGACCTCTTAAAACCCCAACTCCAATAAGGATGCCGAACTCAGAAGTGTATCCCATTCGATCTTTATACCTAGCACCATTCCTTGCTCTCTATCCTTAGATGATCTTTTACTAATTAGGATCAGGTATGGGATCCCTCTCGAGTATGAACTAGAACTTCCTAGACCCAGCAACTGGGCTTGCTCTCTCCCACCTGATCGATTTTGTCTGTACCTAAAAATTCTTCATGCTGGACAATGGCTTCCTCTCCTATTTTTTGTAATTAGTCTTTTATGCTTCTCGAACATTTTGCTTGCCTCCGTAGTACCGAACTCCTTCAGATTTTTGATTGGATTCCTCTCTGTTTGCTATCTTGCTGAAGTTCGTCCAACTATCTCCCTCTTTAGGAATTACTACACCTTCAAGCACCATCCTTCCACAAAGAACTGGTGGAACTTTTTTTTCCAGTTCAGCAAGAAGGGGTTATTGAAAGAAGCCTCTTCTTCTATCCATAATTAGAAGGAGAGGTTCTTTTTTTGTATGTTGCCAAACTTTAATGCTATGGCTTCCTCCTTGGGGTCTTCTTAGAGAGTTAATCCGCCGAGCTCCTAGTTTAGATAGGGGTGATCTTGACTCTGTTAGTAAACTTAGGAATTATAGGGCTTCCCTTTTATCCAAAATCTTGAATGATCAAACTCTGTTCAACACGGGTTTGAGTCCCCTCGACTCGACTGGTACTTTTCTACAAGCTTCAAATTTTCACAGGATTTTATATATATGTGGATGTTGCTAATTATTTTCTCTTATTTATTGTAGAGATGGATGCTTGAGCCATTGATAGACTTGCCAAAGGACTTCATGCCTAAAAAAGAGAATAGTATTAGGAGAGAGTTCAAAGAGGATGAAGATTACCGCCCTGAGCTTCATGGCTCCTTTTGGTTCCGCTGCTACTTTCGAAGCTGTCGAGAGCACCAAAGTCTCTCATCCTATCAAGGTTCTTCCTATTGTCAGAATTGATGTCGCTGGGGGTTTGGTGCCTCCTACGTCCATGAGTTCCCTGGCCAAAGGTTGTCCTATCAAGAGAGAAGAGGGAGAGGAGAAGAAAAAGAAGAAAAAATCGACCATTATGAAGGTGCAATGCAAGGCTCGTCCTAGTCGATCCAATGATAACGACAACTTGGAAGGGAGCCCCTTCAACACCCCAAACACCATACCAGAGCTGGTCGATAGGTTTGCCTTATCTAAGGTCATAGATCAGATGGTCTATCTTGATGATGCCCAACTCACCTGGGACTCTCTTGGTACCTTCTTTCAGGTAATCACCTCGCTACATCTCTTCTTTCTTTTCCCCTCTAATGCCTGTATAACTCTATTTGCTCCTTATAGTCGGGTCACCAATTGCTAGCATAAATCAAAAAAATGAACCATTTGAAGTTAGAGTAATCAAGGGTTCAGGAGAACCTCCAGACCGAGGTTGACCACCTTCAGGACAGGATCGCTAAAGCTGACTATCACTTGAAGGAGAAGAAGACCGACATTGGGGTCCTTCAGGAGGCACTTCAGAAGGGAGAACTCATTCTAGTAGGGTCACAGGCTGCTTTGGCTTTGGAGGAAAAGATGAGGAAAAGAATTGAGGTCAGGATTGCCGAGCTAAAGGATGAAACTTCAAGGCAGATCTCAGAGACAAAGGTCCAAGTTGTGAAGGAGTTGAAGGTTTTGTTTGATATGATGGACCTAAACATTGCCTTCAGCCAGGAGGCTTTTCAAAAGGGGTACGAGCTCTACAAGGACCGAGTGGATGGAATGTTCCCCAAACTTGATCTCGATTTTCTTTGTTGAGACATCTCCGATGAAGAGACTGGACCATCAGCTGTTACGGCCGACCCTTATCCTATCGAAGTAGCACTTAAGCCCTCCAAGCCTGCTGTCGAGGTGCCCGAACCCAAGTTGGAGCTCAAGGTTGTCCCTGAAGCACTAAGCTCTCCTACTGCTCCTCCTTTCGAATCAGCTCAATTGGCTCTTGGGTTCGCGACTACTACTAGAGTGCCAAGCTCCTCTCCTGCTTCTCCTCCCAAGGTTACGGGTTCTTGATTGTTGTATTTTTCTTATTTTTTCTTTTTTTTTACTTTACCATGTACTCGAAGAACTTTAATTAATGAAAGTAAATTTTTTTATCAATACCTTTGAGTGCTTTTGAATATTTTTCATGCATTGGATGTAGTCCCCTGTCAATGCCGATCCACTACCTTAGGGCATCCCTTTGAAGGCTCACCTTAAACATTTGAGAAAAAAAGTTCATCGGTTGAGAAAGAAATTGAAGAAAACTGAAGATGAACTTTAGAAATCTAGGAAGAATGCTTTGGAAGCAACAATCGAGGTCACCCACATTCGCAAGCTACACATGTGAGATTCTACAAGTCTTGCCATTAAGAATGGTGTCTTCGAGAAGGAGATTGCCGAGCTCAAGAAAAATGCCAACGACAAGCCTTGGACATTAACAATGAAGATCAGCTCCCTTGAGGTCAAGCTTAAAGTGGCCATGGATAAGACTCGATTGTTAGAAGGGAGTTCACCATAGTCCTCTGATAAAGCATGCTATGAGTGGGATTGGTCAAAGAAATTCTCCATGCTTCGAAGCAGTTGCACGATGCCGAGCTTAGTTACGATAATTATCGATTGGGTTGGAGTGAAAGAATATCCAAACTTGAGCAGAAGCTTCATGCCACTGAGAGCGAGGTTGTCCAGCTCCAAAAATAGCTTGCTGTTAGCTATTATTCTAGATCAAGCAGGGAGTCGAAGTAGGTTGCAACCTTGAGGAGGATCATGGGCAAACTCTCTGAATCCATCAAGCAGGAGAAGGTCAAGGTTCAACAGCTGAAGATCCAACTGGCTTGCGAGCAGCAAGCCATTAAGGATGCAAAAGTTGAATTGGAGGTTCTAAGGAAGAGGCTGCAGGAGTCAGAGGAGAACTACCGATAGGTTGACCAAAAGTTTTGTGACAACTTGATGAGGTGGATAGAGCTTGAAGAAGAGATCATCATTCTGAAGGAATCCTTAGTATGCCTAGCAGTCCAAAGAATGAGGAATCCGATCCTTCTTAGAATTTTGCTCATCCTTCAATTTTGTACTTGGTCTTATAGACCCTCATTTTGTAACTATCCTTAACTTTTATAAAATGACACTTTCTTCTATTGTCCTCTTGTGTGGATTAGAAGTTTATCGACTCTTTTATTCTCCTTACCTTCTCTTTTAGTAGGATGAGCGTCGAATAGTTTTGTCCTACCATTTTAAGCAACCAAGAATTTTTACCAATGTTAGGATGAGGTCATCGGGGCATTCTTTGCTCTTGCTAGGATGAGGTTCTCCTTCTATTCCTAGCAAGACTGTAGGGGCACAAAAGGACCATTGAAAGGATCTCTCCCTGTATCCTGACTTAAGTAACTGAGGTCTTCACTTTAGCTCAATATTAGGATGAGGTTCCCCTCCTGTTCCTAATAGGACTATAGGAAAACAAAAGGATTGTTGAAAGGGCCTCTCTCCACATCCTAGCTTAAGTAACTGAGGTCTTCACTTTAGATCAATGTTAGGATGAGGTTTTCCTCCTATTCCTAATAGGACTATAGGGGTACAAAAGGGTCATTAAAAGGATCTCTCCCTACATCCCAACATAAGTAATCGAGATCTTCGCTTTAGCTCAATGTTAGGATGAGGTCTCCCTCCTATTCCTAACAAGGCTATAAGAGCATGAAAGGGCCATTGAAAGAGCCTCTCCCCGCATCTCGACTTAAGCAACCGAGGTCTTTGCTTTAGCTCAATATTAGGATGAGGTTCCTCTCTTATTCCTAATAGGGCTATAGGGGAACAAAAGGGCCGTTGAAAGGGCCTCTCCCCACATCCCAGCTTAAGTAATCGAGGTCTTTGCTTTAGCTCAATGTTAGGATAAGGATCCCCTACTATTCCTAACAGGACTATAGGGGCATAAAAGGGCCATTGAAAGGGCCTCTCCCCGCATTCCGACTTAAGTAACCGAAGACTTTGCTTTAGCTCAATATTAGGGTGAGATTCTCCATCTATTCCTAATAGGGCTAACTTCGTCTAATGATAAAGTTTGTAAGGCTATTTCCTATCATCATAGTTCTGCACCAAGATCAAAGATATTAAAATAAAAAGATTTTATTGAAATGAGATTATTGATAGTATATGCGTAAGTTCTCGAGCTCCATGGGCATGGAAGATTGGTGCCTCCGAGCTCTTTCAAGTAATAAGTTTCAGGCCGGACAATCAGTTTGACTTTGTTAGGACCTTTTTAGTTTGGGGTGAGCTTTCCATTATTTTGAGGTTGTGAGATGGCTGCTCGTCGAAGTATTAAGTCTTTCACTTTGAATATTTTACCTTTGACTCTTGAGTTATAGTTGCAGGCCACTCTTCATCTATAAGCAACCATCCAAACTTGGGCTTCTTCTCGCTTTTCCTCCAGTAGATTGAGGTTTTCTCTAAGGTTCTACAAATTGCATTTTTCGCTGAAGGCTTCAACCCATGCTAACAGCAGCTTAAGATCTATCAAGATGACTGCTTTCATTCCAAAAGCCAGAGCAAATGGTGTTTCTCTAGTCGGTAGCTTCTGGGTAGTTTTGTAAGCCCATAGGCATGGTAAAGCTCATCCACCCAAGTCCCCCTTTCTCTTTCAAGCCTTGCCTTGATGTCTTGCATAAGGTTCTGTTAGTCACTTCTGCTTCACTATGCGCTTGCGGATGAGCTACTGACTTGAAGTTATGAAAGATGTTCAAATCTTCACAAAACTCAGTGAACTTTCTTGCAGCAAATTATCCCCCATTGTCTATAATAAGGATTCAGGATAGGCCAAATCTATAAACAATCGACTTCTAGATGAAGTCTTCTAGTTTGGCTTTAGTAATCTTTGCCCGAGGTTCAGCCTCTATCCATTTGGTGAAGTAGTTGATTGCAACTAAGAGAAACTTCTATTGTCCGGGTGCCATCGGGAAGGGGTCAAGTATATCCATTCTCCATTATGCAAATGGCCAAGGGGCGCAAAATAAGGTAAGCTTGGAGGCCAGCTGTCTTTGTATATTTGCATTCCTTTGACAGCGATCGCACTTTTTAACATATTCGATGCAATCATGGTGCATAGTCAGCAATAATAATCTTGCCGAAGCAGCTTGTGAGATAGGGATCTGGAACCTAGATGGTTTTCATAGAATCCTTCATGCACTTTTCATATTACGAAATAGACCTCAGAAGGTCGAAGACATCTTAAAAGCAGCAAAAAATATGATCTCTTATATAGTTTATCTTCATAAAGTACATACCGAGAGGCCTAGTTTCTTAACTTTCGAGCTTCCTTTGGGTCATGAGGAAGAGTTCCATCTCTGAGATAAGCAGTCAACAGATCAATCCAATAGGACTCATGGTCAATCTGCATGGCAGTTAGCAGCTCTTCTAAATTTGGGCATTTCGGTACTTCAAAGTATACTTCCTTCGGATGTTCATTGGGGGCAAGTGTGGCCAATTTGGACAGAAGGTCGGCATAGGCATTTTTCACCCTTAGGATTCATTGGATATTGAAACTGTTAAATGTAGGGGTCAAGATCTTCACTTTCTTAAGGTATTTTATCATATTTTTTTTTCAAGCCTCGTAATCACCGCTAACTTGTCCCACTATCAACTATAAATCATTATAAGCTCGGAGCCGATCTGCTTCTAGTTCTTTTGCTATCTTCAGCCTTGCTATCAGAGCTTCATATTCTACTCCATTGTTCATTATAGGAAACTCAAAATGTAGTGCATACTCGGCAATAACCCCTTCTAGGTTGACCAAGATCAGTCTAGCTCCTTCTTCTAGAAGCATGATCCTATAAAAATAAAGACCATGATCCATAATAAAAGTAATTTTCTACTCATCCTCCAATGCCATCCGAATTTAATTATAGCCGAAGAAGGCATTCATGAAGGTGAGAAGCTCACGGCCCAAAGTTGCGTCCATCAGTTGATCAATTCTAGGCAGAGGATTACTATCTTCTGGATAGGCCTTGTTCAGCTTTTTGAAGTCTATGCACATTCTCCATTTATCGTTGGCCTTTTTGACTAGGACCACATTGGAGACCCAACTTGGATAGTTGACTTCTCGAATGAACCCAGCTTTAAGAAGTTTGTCCACTTCCTCTGCTATCGTCTTCTATCTTTTTGGTGCATGGCTTTGAATTTTTTCTCTCACTGGTCTACATTTGGGATCAACAGCCAACCAATGCACCATGACCTTGATGTCAATTCCTGGCATGTCTGTATGGACTCAGGCAAAGGCATCGGCATTCTTCCGTAAGAAGGCAATGAGCTGCTTCTGGACTTCTCCATCCAAGCTAGAGTTGATCTGCATCATGTATTCTGTGTTCCCATCATCTAGAGAGATAGCTATCAGGTCTTCCATGGGTTCACCCCACTCCTCAGTAAGGTCATCGCGAACATCCAGCCTGTCAACTAAAAAAAGGTTGGGTTGGCCACTTTTTTGTAAGGCGATGGAGTAGTAATGACTTCCTAGAGCTTGATCTCCTCTGAGCTTCCCAATCCGATGATCTATTGGGAACTTCATCTTTAGATAATAAGTGAATACTGATGCCCGAAGTGCATTCAAATTAGGTCGATCGAGAATTATGTTGTAAGCAGATGGAGATTTTACTATCAAAATGTTGACTTGCACTCTAGCCCATTTATGGTATTGTCCAATAGCCATAGTTAGTATTATTATTTTCTCAACTGACACAGCATCGCCAGTGAAACCCACCAAAAGAAAATTCATGGGTCCCAGGTGGTTATTACGTACAGACATTTTAGAAAAAGCATCATAAAATAAGACACTGACAGAAATTCCATTATCTATCAAAATATGGTGTATATCATAGTCAGCAATATTTAGAGAGATTACAACCATGTCGTTATGCAAAAACTGAACTCCTTGAGCATCTTCATCAGTAAAAGATATTGCTTCTTCAGTCCTCCACCTCTTAGTTTCCCCTGCTGATCCGTTAGCCTCTTCCTATTGAAGTCCCCTAATAATGGTATTGATGATGTTGAGGGATGGTCGATCTCTTTGTTGCTCTTCCCTCCTTGATGGTTCGGGCTGGGGCAGCACTCTTGGCTAATCTTCCCTTACTTTAGGCCGACGTCATAGGAATCGACCAAGCCGACCTCACCTGATGAGCTCCTCGATCTTGTCTTGGAGCAGGATGCATTCCTCAGTATCGTTACCATGATCACAGTGGTAGAGGAAGTACTTGTTAGAATTTTGCTTGTCGGGATGAGACTGCATGTTGTACGGCCTCAGTAGCTACTCCTCGATCTCCATCAGGACTTGAATCTTTGAAACATTGAGGGGAGCATAGATGTGGAACCTTCTGGGGAGAGAGTTCTACCATGCCCATTGATCAAGGCTTCTATGACGATGAGCTCCAAAAGGAGTTTGAGCTTGTCTACACTCAAAAGGAGTTCTAGAGTGCAGCCGAGCTTTGCTCATTTTTTTTTTCAACTACGAACTTGCTTGAATCATCCGCCTACTACTCTCTCATGGCCTCTTCATCCATTGTCTTGTAGGCCTCTTCCACCCAGGCATAACCATCAGCCCGGGCCAGCATATCAGTAAAATTCTTGGGTTCTTCTCTAGAAGGAATAGTAGATCATTCCTCTGGAGGCCATCCTTTAGTACGACCATTGCAACAAATCAGTCCAAGTTTCAAACCTCTAGAGCGGCAGTATTGAAGTAGTTGACATAGGTCCGAATGGACTCTCCTTCTGCTTGATATGGATGAGAAAATTCGAGCATTGTCAGGGATGTTGGCTACTAACGAAGTGAGCCATGAATTGATGGCTCATCTGATCAAAAGAAAAGATAGTACCTAACTTGAGGGCCAAGTATCAGATCCTGGCTGCTCCCTTCAGGATGGAGGAAATGCTCGGCATAGGATGGCGCCGGGCGCACCATGGAGCAGCATCATTATCCAAAAGACCTCCAGATGATCAACCAGATCTGTAGTCCCATTGTAGCTCTTGCATTTGGAAAGCTTGATGTTCGGCAGGATGGATTTCTGCATGATATGCTAGAAGAAAAGAGGGTCAGTGCAGATGTCATTGATGTGGGAGAGAGGAGCATGATGGAGTTCTTCGATCCATCGATTCATTTCTTGCAGCTTTTGATCCAGGAGATCCTCACGATCGTGGATCTCCAAAGTCTTCTGAAAGAATGGGGGTAAGGTCCCACCAAGGGTCGAATCATGATTGGAGCAAGGGCTCTCTTCCCTCTGCTTCTCTTTTTTGGAAGTTACCGATCAACTCGCCCAAGTCGATCGACCCCATACCAGATCCTGGGGTTTTGATGTAGCTCACTCTGGCTGGGTAGGCACTGAAGGCTGTTGTTGTTGCATGGTCTGCACTACTTTAGTGAGGCCTCTAACCTGTTGGACCAGTAGGTTGAATTACTCTACATCCATCATTGCTGTTGGTGGAGCTTGAGATACCAAAGATGAGATAGGGGTGGGCAGATCTGGATGAGATCTAGTTATGGAGGTTTGGCTATCGAGTCAAGGCCTTCCTAGAAGGTGTTGCCAAGAAATTGCTCGGGAATGAAAAGCTTTGAAGGAGAGAAGAAGAAAAAAATGCTTTCACTGAGCACTCCTTTAAGAACAAGGGAACCTCAAAAGAAAGAGGTCCCTTCCTTTAGCATCAATTTTGTTGGTATGGAATCTGGTTGATGGTGGAACTCACTAGAGCTGGAGAAGCTGAGGTCACCATCGGGACCTGCAAAAGAAGTTCAAATCGGAGGAGGGGTGGCTCCAATAGGACCCTCTGATGGTTAAGTCAGGTCTTCCGACCAACAAAAATGGAATGCTCAAAAGAGAAAGTAGTAGAATTTCAAGATGGAGGAGAGAGCCTAGAGAAAACATATATATAGGATCTCTTTTATAGACGAAGCCTACAACAAACTAATAGTGACAGCCACAACTACTGAGTAGTGGGCCATTTAGGCCACGTGGGGTTTGTTATAGAGGCTAGTGTCTATTATCACGATGCATCCATTATCGTGACATGCAGGCGATTGAGACTTAATTGTTGAAGTTTGGATTGAACTGCTACCAGTAGCGAGAAAGGTTCGACTAGGAGAAGCCCTTCAGATGACTAGAAGGAATTCATAGGGAGCTCAATTGATGGAGAAATGCATTTGGAGAGAGAGTTCGTCTGAAGGAGAAGTCTAAAGAAATTTTGGCTGATGAAGAAGTCCATCTGGAGGAGAAGTACGGAGGAAGTTCAACGGAAGAAGAAGTCCATCTGGAGGAGAAGTCCAAAGAAAGTTCATCTAGAGGAGAAGTCTGGAGGAAGTTCATCTGGTGGAGAAGTCTAAAAAAGGTTTGACTAAAGGAGAAGTTCATCTGGAGGAGAAGTCCAAAGAAAGTTTGTCTAAGCAGTCCCAAAGATCGATAGGCATATTAAAGGTCGGCCAACCTAGGGACAAGCAAAGCTATAGTTGAAGCTCTTCCACGATCAAGAATCCTTCTTGACCAGGCATCAGTCTGAAGTTCGACAGGAGTGCGGTTTATCCCCAAGAAGGGTCTACACTAGACTCCTAGTATCCAGGTCCTAAATGCCTGTCACTATCCAACAGTGAATGGAGCAGACTTATACTAGCCATTCTAGTTATTTGAAAGAAAAACATAAGATCAAATTAATACTTGAATTAATTAATCCTAAAGACTTGTACTTTAGTCTAAAGGTCGTTCTATTATTTTTAAATGAATTGATAGCTTCTACCTTCAATTTAAGGAATTACACTAATTTCTTAGTGGGTACTAAAATCCATATATAATACAAATGGGTCTAAGAAAAGCTCTGGCTAACCCATGTGCATCTATAGGTAGGTTCACAATCAATTATTTTTTTAAATAATTTTTAGTAATTAGATTTTGCCCTAGAAGCCAAATCAGTAGGCTTTCGTCTCCACTGAAATGATTCGATTTGGTCCAACCATTAACATGATGGACTTCAGTACATCAAACCAATGATAACCAGGCTCGAGCAAAGCTCTGGCTAACCTGATCACCATTAAGAGAGTGCGACCTAATCATCATATGATGGACAATAATTCTAACATCCAAATGAACACCTGGTGTAAGGCACCTCCAATGTCCATCTAGAAAATTGGACTCATTACTATTCACCTTAATGGGAGGCTACGACTCGATTATCCTCGTAACTTAGTCATTTTGAAAAGCTAATAATTTAGAGGATTTAATTTACTTATTATTTTAGAGATAGAAATGACATGGACCAATTTGTCCCACTGACTTCACCAAGTCAAATTCTTACTAAATTGAAATCAGTCAAACTGATTCCTAGTGATATGGGTCAACTCAAATCACTAAGTGATCTAATCAAATCCTAATCGACCATGTCGGCCAAGTAAGTAAGATCAGTGGAAGGGATATGCCATTAACACATCAATGATTGAATCAGTACAAGCAGCTTCTAATTAAAAACCACTGGTCTAAACTGCAAGACTTACCTTAAACACCAACCAGTTAATCAGGTTTGATTTGATCAACCTAGTAATTTTAGACTAGACAGCTTAGACATGAATTAAGTCCATCTTAGTCTCATTAAAGACATGGACCCAACCAACTACAACTATTGAAGTTGATTCTAGAGTGTCCTTAACCTCATCTATGTCAACACTTGATTAGATTTGATCAACTACTCTAGATTAATCCATTCTTTAACTAACCTTAGGTCTATCCCAATTAATGGACCTAATTCATCTAACCCTTTAATCCATAGATTTATGCTTCTGTCTTAGGATCTTTAATTCATAATTCTAGATCCTACTAGACAATACTTAATTCTTTTAATTATGTTTTGGACAGATCAATTGGGGTTTGGCATTTCAAAAATAATTTTTAGTTTTTGAAAGGTTCTTTATAACCTAGCACTATTTCACTAAATAGGTCGACTCATTTCAAAAATGGGTTGGCTTATTTCATAAACAAGCACTTGTTCTAGGATAGAACACGTAAAAATAGTGATTGAATAGCTTCAGCTAGCTTATTAGTCGAGCTAGCTCTAATCCCATTTGAGCTGGCCCGAGTAGACGTTGACTCAGCCCGTTGCCTGAGATAGCAAGCTCGAGCAAAACCCTGCAAGCTTTCATTCTATTGAGCTGGCTCAGACCCCATCCAAGCTAGCCCAAACAAACATCGAGTCAGCCCGTAACCTGAGACAACTGGCACGAATAGAAGACCCGAAGGCCATCTTTTAATCAAACTAGCTCAGATCCCATCCGAGTCGGCATGAACAAAAGTCGACCCAGCTTGATTCTTGATTGAGTCAGCCCGAACAGAAGTCTGCAAAGCCATTTCAGACTGGCATGCTAGTCAAGCTAGCTCGATTTCTGAGAAAGTTGGCACGATCAATGAACAGAACCTTCATAAGATCCTATTCAAGTTTAATCTAAACCTATGTACATTACATAAAAATCATGAATACATTTAGATCTAATCTAAACATTTATTTATGATTGAAATTTAGATTAAAATCAATTCAAAATATGTCATAAAAATTTATTAGATCACATCTAAAAATTTTATGATCAATGTTATAGATCGCAGCGTACCAGGACAACCTCTCTACTATAAGGGATAAACCTTACAGCAAGACAACCTACAGTCCATGTGATCATCGATTTATTTAGATATAATCTAAAACAATCTAAATCTAAAGCATATCATATATGCAAACATTAAATTTTTCTAATTTATAGAGAAACATGTCGAGCAACCTATTGCTCTAATACCATCTGAATGAAACCTAGCATGATTTAGGTCATGCCTTTTAAAACTTTTACAAAAAATAACTACATCAGAAGCAGAATTAATCTAAAGTTAATTCTACGCATGCTATGATCTAATCATAGAATTCTACTCAGGATCTTTGACATGCTTATATGAATCAAAAAAATAAAGAGCATTCGATCAGTAAGTCACATTTGCTGACCAATCTTTGTTTAGAATATAGTACTTGTGCATGGATAGGTGATCACCACAGTCTGGAACTATCGAAAGATGCTCTCCCATCATGTTGCAGTCATACACGTGTCCGGCCTCTGTGGTGAGTCTATTAGAAATTATGTTCCAAAGCCAATCATCAGCCTATTAATGGTTGAGATATTGTAATTAATTTATTAATTAATAAAAATATTTTGACATCTTTTTCATCATAAATTTAAATTTTCTAATGAACTTTATTGTTGTGATGAAGTCCTGAAGACTATTTAGATTTGATAAAGAGACGATTTATCGATTAGTCCTTAAATTTGTTCATGACCAAATGATAGACTGTTAATTAAGATAGCAGCATCTATCGAGCATAGATTGCTATATACCACATAGGTTGATTATCCTTTTTATTAGATATGTGTGCCCTAGAAGCCAGAATTGGCTGACACTTATAATACACTTCTAGGAGCAAAATTAAAATTTTGACTATAAATAATAAAATGAATTATTCTCTATCATAAATGTGTATTTAGTGTCTGTGATATATTTCTTAAGTTAATGGTAATGATAATTCATATTTTCAAGAGTTAAAAATTTAAGACATGAATTTTTATTTATTAACTCATAAAAAGCTCCTGATCGTAGGATCGTCATGAGGATGGTGATTGATCCAAAAGGTTAGTGTATAATCGCTTCTTCATAGCAAATGAGTCTTAAGTATATGGTGTAGAGACATCAGAGTGAAAGTACAGATACTCGTTAGAGAACGACGGCACTAAGCGTGACCACCTCGAGTAGTCATAAGGAAGTCTATCTTCTCGTCGATGACTGACTCGAAGCTACAGTGGTGCGTCTGATTGTTTGACCTGAGGTGCATCGATAGTTCACCTTGAGGGTGTTATAGTTTGACTATACCATGACTCAGTCTCCTAGCCATTTGGAACCCTCAGGTGTATGTTGGCTATAGCATATTCATTGTAGGAATTGGATTGCATTAAGAGGGAATCTATCTACCTCGGTGGAAGAGGAGCAGCCCTATGATGATCATGAGAATCAAGTCCATAAGCCTATGGCCATGGCAGAGTGTGAAATAATAGAAAGAGTTTCTATTAAGGTTTTCACATTGGACTTGAATCAAATGATTAAATCATATGATAGAAATTAGGGTTTGACGAGTTCACCTTAACCCTAATCTGATCGGGGCTCAAGATAGAAGAACTTAATCACACAAGTAGCTGCACCAAGAGATTTATTTTAAATTTTGATGGATTGCCACCATATACTGCTAGGTGTCATTGATGGATTTTGGGAGCAACTAGAATGATTTAGATGATCGATCATTCCAATTGTCTAAATCAGAAGATTTCTGATCCATCGAAAGGAGTTTTGATGATGATGATGATGGAGATCATGACAAATTCCATTACCATATAGAACTGAATCTAACTAAGTCACACAAACAAGGGTTTGGATCTGGATATCATCAATTAGACTAACCCAGTTCAATTGATTTGAATTAGATTCAATTAGGTTCAAGAAAATCGTGCTATCACACGATTGAACCTAACGTTCTCCTTTTTTAATCATTAAAAGTTGTGTCGACTGAGCCAAATATATTTTTTCTCACTCAAGTACCTTTACTTGATTTGACTAGAGCTTGTCTAGGTTGGAAAAGGGTTGTCTTAATTTACGAGATAAATTTGAGACAACACCTGCCATTTTCCATCATCTGCTAATTCTTGTCCTTTGAATTTGGTCAAACATTGACCTTTGACCCTTGGACATCTACCCATATGTCATGCACCCATAGGAGAGACTTATTGACCAAGTCCACCTGCCATTTGGTAGGCAGATGGAGGGTGCATGCCTAGGATGGCGTGCACCCCATGTGGATAAACACTGGAGCCCCATACGGATAGGACTCTAGGTTGCTTGATGGACTCAACCTAGGTGGCGCCAAAGACTCTTCTTTGATCAGTGTTGGCACCATCTAAGGTGGTTTGAGAGGAACTCTAATCTGATTAGATCAGGTGATATCATCTCACTAATCAGATTTAGATCTGGTTGTATAAAATGCCATGATTGATCGAGATGATGTGGCACTGCATGGCGTAGACAGGGTTTATGAAAACCCTATTTACGCCAACTATGAGAGAGCTAATCTTTTGCCAATGCCATAATCTCTCTCCCTCTCTTTCTCCATGCCATCTACTAGTCTTCTCTCTCTTCTCCATTCCCAAAAGTAGTTGGGCATGAGTTTGGTGTGATTCAGGCAATCTAAAGGCGACAGGAAAATAAGAAGGCTGCCCAGCTACAAGAGACAGCAACACATCTTCGAAAGAAGTTTTGAAGATCATCAAAATCAAATTTAGATCTAATTTTTGGAGAAAAAAAGAGAAGGAGAAGATCTTCAGATCTTGTCCGAGTGCATATCGATAGAGATCAGGCAATTGCATAGCTACTTCTAGAACCTCAAGAAAGCAATAGGATCATCACAGGATAATCAGATTACCCAAACAAGGTAACATTAATTTAGATTTAATTTAATTTAATTTTTCTTATTTATCAGATTCTAAAATTAGACTTGAAAAGTACCAGATCTAATTTAGATCTAAAATTTTTTTTTTAAAATATGTCTCTCGATCCTATCAGATTTAAACAAACCTGACCCAAAAAATCTGATTTTTCCCTTCAACTGGTATCAGAGTCAGGTTGCATAAAATTTATTTAGATCTAATTTAATTTAATAAATTAGTGATTTTAGATATCACATCAGATATGATTAAATCTAAAATTATAAAATTAAAAAATTAAAATTAATTAATCTAGATCTAAAATGTATGAGATACATAACTAGACTAGGAATAGAATTATTCTATATGTAGTCTAGTATAATCATAATTTTTATTTAATTAATTATAATTTTGAGATATATTTATTTATTATTTTTTGATTTTATAAATATTATATTCAAATCTAAAAGTAAAAAATAAATTAAATTTAATTTATTCATATGAGATATGATAGTTGCATGTTTAGACTAGTTGTAAAATAGTTCTACAAAAGGTCTAGATTAAATTTTATTTGATGTGATCAAATTTAAATTTAATTTTTTAGATAATTATGAGATAATTTAGATCTAAAAAATATGCATGATATGATACATGAGATGTATGCAAAATATATTTTAATTAGATCAATTTTTTATATGAGATATCTGCTTAGATCTAATTAGTTTTGTAGATTAGTTGTATTTTTGATTAAGGCATTCTCCTTGGCCGTCTAGTCATAAGAATAAAGTAGGGTTTAAAGACCCTCTCCTTCCATTCGATGGGATGCTCTTATGATGTGTAGGGGTACTGCGCGTTCGTTTTTAATTAGAAATTGAAAACTTATTTTCTGCAAAACCCTAGATCCTGAAACCCTAAGATCTCATTTATATGTTTTATTTATGAATCCTAAACTTAATTAAGAATTAAGATTATGAAACATATTAGGTCTAAAATTGAAAATTTTTAGATCTAAGACATATTCATAATATTGGGTTCGGGCTTGGGTAGTTCAATTAGGTCTAAGCAGTTGATCAAAGCAAATCAAGAGTTGGTTAGATGGGATCAACAGTGCTTAAATTGATCAGCCTAATAGGATTAAGTCTAGGTCAAGATCGAGTCACGTGAGTGATCGATCAAGCTAAGACCTAATTAGGCTCAGTGGTTAGAGTCTGGATTGTAGGCTAATCCGATTGGTTCTGACTCAACAATTTGGTATCTAAGGTAAGTCTGGCAGATACGATCGATTGATTTTTATTTGGGAGCTACTCGACTCGAATGCATTCTTGTCGAGTTAATGGCATATCCCTTCCACCGGTCTCACTTACCTAGCCATATTTGTTGGCTCAGTTCTTATCTGAGGTGGTCAATAATCTGAGCTAACCCATGCCACTAGGTTAGTCATAATGGTTATGACTATGTCAAGTCCAGTTTAATGAGACCTAAACCAAATCTCCCTAAGAAAAGATTAAGTCTAAGGTCTTCCACCATTATTGATGTGCGGGCTCTTCCCAGGGTTGATTGTTATCAACTAGTTATAGTGGCTCAGTTACACCGAAAAGATACAACCATGTCTATTAGGCATTGGATGCTATGGGCTGGAGGATGGATTGGGCTCAATATTTTGGATACGGTGAGAGACTTAATTAGGAATCCAATCTATGCAAATGGTGGGTCTGACTTAACTAAGGAGTGGATCAATATTTCGGGCATGGTGAGATTCATGAATTAGAGATCAAGTTTGGGTGCACCATGATTGGAGAATCATTGAACAACAGTTGTTCACTCATTGGCTAACCCATCACCAATAACTGTCTGGTGAGGTGATGAGTCAGTCGGTGGGACCGCACCACCCACTAAAAATCATTAATTATGAAAATTTTTTCATCTCTACAGAGGAAGTATAGGTATCTGAGAAAATAGTGGGAGCAATTTTATTAAAAATAAAATCTCTAAATAAATTGGTTAAGTCTTAATTTTAATATCTAACTAGAAACTTTGACTCTCTATAGCAAAATGTCTGCATCCAATCCATTAGCACGAATCCTGGACACCCATAGACTGATCGGACCAAATTACAAGGATTGGCTCCAGAACTTCAAAAACATTTTGGACTTTGAGAAGTTAACTCGTGTATTGGACCAGGTGATGCATTCTAATTTATAGCTATGGTAAGTGCACCAGTCGATCAAGTAATAAAGTGAATGAGTAGAGTATCATCCCTAGAGGATTGGAAAATAAGTACTGAAAAGCTCTTTCCTATGCTTTATATAGAAGATCGATTTATGAGAATAAGAAATTAAAGAACAAAATAAAAAATAATTAAAATTTTTTAAGAAAATAGAGAGAGTGTAAATTATTAGGGTTTTAAACTCAAGAGCAATGGATTACTAAGGCAATCGGTTACCAACTCAATCAATACTATTCAGGTTTTGATTATTTTGGTTTTTGTTCTGGCGCTTTATGTGTCGGGTCATTGCGCTGCTGGGCTCCGCCGCTCTCTAACGGACGTGACTCCCTGGCGAGACTTCTGCCGTTCTAGATCTCGGCACTTCCTTTCTTTCTATGCCGCTCAGCCGGCCCCACGGTCCACCGGTTTGCTCCACTGGTTATGCCGCACCATTGACTTGACTGGATTCTTTTCGGGTTTTTTGAGAGAGAGTGATTTTTGGTACCTTTGTCCATCCCATGCTCGGCCTCTTCCACTCCGGTGGCATGCCGTGTGCATGGTATTTTGCTAATGGTCTTATTATTCGGAGTGCTTCACCTCATTTTTAACTGGATTTTGGGAGGAACATCATGCTCTGATCTATACTGCTAGGTTGGTGCCGTTGAACCACACGAGGACAAGAGGGAGAAAAGAAGGAAGTCAGGAAAGTCAAGAAAAAGAGAAAAAGAGAAAAAGGGAGAGAGTTAGAGAAATAAAGAAAAATAAAAAGAAAAAAGAGAGGAGAAAGGTAGAAAGAGAAGAGTGATTTATGAGAAAAAAAAAGATTTTTGATTTCATTCGACAATCAAGACATAGATCAAGAAGCATCTTCTTCTTCACCAAGTTCTCCACGCCAAGAGCAATGGATAATCAAATTTCAGCAATCAAACAGTCTAATTTCTCTATGCTTTTTATTTTATTCGCTGCTTTTGAATTTGTTATCATGAACTAAATTTTATTTTACTAAGGCTAAGGTGTAGCCACTCTTTTGATGCAATATTTAGTGTGATTTATTTTTAAATTTTATTCATAAGGAGTATATAAATCTGATCTTAATGCTTTTAGATTACTGGCCATCTTCTAATTGATCTGATGAACATAGATGTTACGGACCAAGTACATCTATGTTATTGCTTCTTGATTATATACCTTGTATTATGAATCAAATTAGAATTCATATGCATGAGGGAATTTTAGTGCGCTTTGGATGCAGCATATTTTAATTAGAGGGTTTCACAAAACTTAATGCATTAATATTTATTTAAATTACACCTAGACCAAAGGGTAATTAATAAATATTGATAGTTTTGCTATGCCTGGACCAAAGGATAGTGAATAAATTAGGAGACTCCACCATCACATGAAATAAAATTAATCTAAAAATTTGAATATTGTATTGACTGAGTTGGTGAACCGATTGCCTTAGTAATCCATTGCTCTTGAGTTTAAAACCCTAATAATTTACACTCTCTCTATTTAATTAAAAACTTTTAATTATTTTTTTATTTTTCTTTAATTTTCTTATTCTCATAAATCGATCTTCTAAATAAAGCATAGGAAAGAGCTTTTCAGTACTTGTTTTTCAATCCTCTAGGGATGATACTCTACTCAACTTTTGGGATCACAGGCGGTTCTTCCATTCTCTTAGAATCACACCTGCTAACGTTCATCCACACACACGCTGACCATAAACCTTGTACAATGGTGATCAGTCTCAGTACCGGATATCTGCATAACAGGCTGGCGTTGCTCTTCTAAGTCGCCACGATTATCTCTGATCTCTTCATACCCTCGCTCCCTCTTCCTATATTATTTCCTCTTCTCCACTCTGTCGCCTCCTCTTATTCCTCTGACTGCTGCCCAATTTAACGCTCATGATTTTAGACAAGGTAGTTGAGCGGGTCACCACCACCTGCCACCTTACCTCCTGAACAGTTATTGTGATGTTTGCCAACTGAGTGACCATCCGTTTGATACATCCCTCTCCTCGTGCCCCCTGTATTCAACCTTACATGCTCACACACGCCCCGTATATATCACTTCATCACCTCCCCTACCACACCTGAGATGGCCCTACCATATCCTCCGTCCCTCATTGCCCCTCACCCTCGCCATGCCCTCCGACGAGGCTTCGGGTCTAGGGAGCCACGCGAAAAACCAAGGGGATACAAATCGAAACCCATGAGGTAAGAAGCCCGACAATAAGGGGGGAGAACTTAGAACTGTAAATTTTTTCTTTAGGGAAGATTTGTTAGGTCTCATTGAAACTGGACTTGACATAGTCCATAACACATCATGAATAACCTAGTGGCATGGGTTTTAGCTCAGATTATTACCACCTCAGATTAAGAACTGGCCACTAAATATGCGTAGGTAATGAGACTCGTGGATGGATGATGCCATTTAACTCGACAAGAATGCATTCGATATCGAGTAGCTCCAAATAAAAATTCAATCGATCGTATCTTGCCAGACTCTAGCCTAGATACCAATTGTGAGTCAGAACCAATCTGGATTAGCCTACAATCCAGTACTCTAACCACTGACCTAATTAGTCTTTATGCTTCGACATACTCACGTGACTCTGACTTGACTAGAACTTAAATATCCTATATAGGCTGATCAAATTGATGCAACTGTATTGAATATCTCATCATAAACAATTTTGAGTAATCTTGATTTGCTTGATCACTGCATAGACCCTAATTGAACTCACCCAAGGCCCGAGGGACCCCAATAGTTATGGAATATGTCTTGAGATCTAAAAATTTCAATTTAGACCTTAATATGTTTCATAAATCTAATATTAATTGTATATTCTAAATTATAAGATTAAAAACACTATAAATGAACTTAGGTTTCAGTTCTAGGTTTTGCTAGAACATAATAAGTTATTTACAGATTTCTAATCTAAAAAAACGAACGCCAGACCCCTACACATATAAATGAGCAATCCATCGTATATGAGAAGGAGAGGGTCGTTTAAAGCCTACTTATCTCTTCAAATGACCTTCAGATCGCCAAGGAGAATGCCTTAAACTCAAATACAAGCTTAATTTCTACAAAACTATTTTAGATCTAAGAGATATACGTCATATAAAAAAGATGATCTAAATTAAAATATATTTTTGCATACATACATGTATATATAATCATATTTTTTAGATCTAAATTATTCAAATAATTAATCTAAAAAAATAAAATTTATAATTGATCAACATCAAAATAAAATTTATATCTTAAGACCTTGTAGAACGTTATTTTACATTAGTCTATAACATGCCAACTATCATATCTCATATGTAATATAATAAATTTTAACTTTATCTTTTACTTTTAGATTTGAATAATAATTTATAAATATAAAAAATAATAAATAATATATAGATCTCAAAATTATAATTTAATAAAATAAAAAATTATAGATTTAACTAGACTACATATAGGAATAATTCTATTCCGTTCTAGTTATGAATCTTCATAACATAATTAGCATCTAAGATTATATTAATTTAATTTTTTAATTTATTAATTTTTAGATTTAAATCAATAATTCATATGATATTCTAAAATCACTAATTTTATTAAAATTAAAATATTGATCTAAATAACATTATGCAACCTGACTCTTGAATACCAGTTGAAGGGAAAAATCAATTTTTTTGGTCAGTTTGTTTTAAATCTTGATAGGATACGAAGACAATATTTTAAAAAAAAAATTTTTAGATTAAATTAGATCTGGTGACTTTCCAAGTGCTAATTTTAGAATCTGATAAATAGAAAAATTATAATTAATTAAATCAAATTAATTGTTACCCTTGTTTTGGGTTGGAATCGATTTATCCTGTGATGATCCTATTGCTTTCTTGTAGTTCTAGAAGTACTATGCAATTGCCTGATTCTAACGATATGCCTCGAGCAAATCTGAAGATCTTCTCCTTTCTCTTTAATGGTTTCTCCAAAAATTAGATCTAAATATTGATTTTGATTATCTTCTAAAACTTCTTTCGAAGATGTGTTGCTGGTCTACTATAGTAGCTGGGCAGCCTTCTTATTTTCCTGTCGCCTGTTAGTTGCGCTGATCAAAGATAACAATGCTATGCCCTGAACTATGTATGGGAAAATGAGAAAGAGATGTAAGAACTAGTAGATAGAGTGGAGAAATGAGAAGAGGAGAGAAGATTATGGCATATAGGCAAAAGATTAGCTCTTCTCATAGTTGCGTAAATAAGGGTTTCATAAAACCCTGTCTACGCCTCATGCAGTCCACATCATCTCGACATCATGGCATTTTTATACAACACAATCTAAAATCGATTAGTAGATGAATCACCTGAACTGAATCAGATTAGAGGTCTCCTCTCCAAACCACCTTAGATGTGTCTCAACAACTGAGGTCAAAGAAGACGTCTTTTGGCGCCACCTAGGTTGGAGTCCATCAAGCAACTAGATCCTTATCCGTTTTGGGGCTAGTGTTATCCACATGGGTGCACGCCATCCCTAGGTCATGCACCCCACACACTCTGCCTACTAAATGCAGGTGACTCTGGTCCAAATATGTCCTTCCTATGGGTGCATGAAATATGGGTAGATGTCCAAGGGTCCAAGTGTCAACTGTTGACTCTAAATTCAAAGGACAAGAATTAAGCAGATTGATGGAAAATGGCAGGTGTGTGTCTCACAACCATTATATTAAATAAAAATAGACACACCTTTTCTTTCAACCTAACAAGCTTTCTAGTCAAATCAAGTAAGGTACTTGAGTGAGAAGAAAAAATATAATTCATAAGAGCACCATCAAACGGATTTTAATGATAAATAAAGGGAAACTGTTAGTTCAATCGTGTGATAGCACGAATTTCCTTGACACCTAATTGACTCTAATGTCAAATCAATTAAGGGTTAGCTATTTTATCTGATGATATCCAGATCAAACCCTTGTTTGTGTGACTAGTTAGATTCTATCGCATATGCGTAATGGAATTTTGTAATGACTCTCCATAACAATCATCATCAATCAAAACTCTTTTCGATGATCATGAATTATCTTCTTGATTTAGACAATTAATGATTCGTCAGTCTATAATCTTCAATGTATGGCTCCCAAAATACATCAATGACACCTAGCAGTATATGGGCAACCATCAAAATTTAAAATAAAACTTCTGTTTGGCTACTTGTGTGATTAAGTTCTCTATCAGTAGAGCCCCGAATCAAGATTAGGGTTAAGGTGAACTACGGTCAAACCCTAAATTTCCGTTATCATATGATTATAATCAATTTGATTCAAGTCCACATGAAGAAAACCTTAAGTAGAAACATCTTCTTCTATATTCACAACACTGCCATTGGCCAATAGGCTTAATGGACAATGATCTCATGTATATCATATAAGGGCTGCCCTCTCACACCGATGGTAGGATAGATTCCGCTTCACCTTAATGCAATTCCAATTTCTAAATGAAATGCTAATGCCACACACGGCATTGAGGGTTTCAAATGTCGTATGATAGCTGAGTCATGGTATAAGCAAACCTATAAACATCACTCAAGAGGATACTTATCGATTGTCATGACCTCATGTCAAACAATCAGACGCCACACCTGTAGCTTCGATGGTCATGGTCATCAGACGAGAATTAGAACTCTTCTTATGACTACTCGAGAGTGTCCAACGCTTTAGTGCCGTCGTTCCTAACGAGTATCTGTACTTTGCACTCTGAGTCTCACCATATACTGTAAGACTCACTATGCTAGAAAGAAGCGATTACACTAAACCTTTTGGATCAATCCACCAATCCTCAATGACATCCTACTATCAAGGAGCTTTTTATGAGTTAATAATAAAAATTCATGTCTGTAAATTAAGACTCTTGAATAAATGAAATTATCATTACCATTAATTTAGAGAAATTACAGACACAAATACACATTTGATGATAGAAATTAGTCATATTTTATTATTTTATAGTCAAAATTTTAATTTTGCTCCTAGAATTTATTATAAGTGTCAGCCATTCTCGGCTTCTAGGGCACACATATCTAATAAAAAAGGATAATCAACCTATGTGTATATGCAATCATCACATAGATAGCTGCTACTCTTAATACACAGTCTATCATCTTGGTCATTGACTAAATTTAATGACTAATCGATAAATCGCTTCTTTAATCAAATCTAAATAGTTTACAGCTTCATCACAACAAAAAGTTCATTAGAATAATATTAATTATGATGAAAAAGATTTCAAAATTATTTTTATAATTAATATAATGTAATTACATATATTCAACCATTAATAGCGCTGATGATTGGGCTTTGGAACCATAATTTCTAATATCTCACCACAGAGGCCGACACAGTGTATGATGCAACCAATGATGGAGAGCATCTTTCCCGAATTCAGACTGTGGTAGAATCACCTATCCATGCACAAGTACATATATCTAAACAAAAAGTTGGTCAGTAAATGGACTACTGATCGAATGCTCTTTTATTTTTTTGATTCGATAAAAGCATGAAATGATCTGAGTAGAATTCTTATGATTAGATCATAGCTATGCCGTAGCAATTAACTTTAGAGTTAATTCTGCTATCCTGATGTAGTTATTTTTGGTAAAAGTTTTAAAAAGCATGAACATAAATCATTCTAGTTTATTCAGATTGTATAGGAAGCAATAGGTTTTTGCTCGACATGTTCTCTATAATTAGAAAAATGTTAAGTTCCATATATGATATGCCTTTTAGATTAAGGATTGTTTATTAGATTATATCTAAATAAATCGATGATCACATCGGACTGCTAGTGTCTTGTACTCTGATACAGTGATATATCCCTTATAGGTAGAGAGGTTAGTCCCTGGATAACGCTCGATCTATAACATTGATCATAAATCTAGATGTATCCTAATATAATAATTTCTATGAACATATTTTGAATTGTGAATGGTTAATCTAATTTCAATCATAAATAAATGTTTAGATTAGCATCTAATATGTATTCATGATTTTTTATTAGATGTACAGTAGGTTTAGATTAACTTGAATAGGATCTATAATAAGGTTCTTGTTCATTGATTTCGTGCCATACTTTCTCAGAAATCGAGCTAAGCTGGACTAGCAGCCAGTCATGAAAATGGGCTTGCGGACTATCAGTTCGGAGCTGACTCAATCCAAGAATCAAGCTGGGTCGACCTTTTGTTCATGCCGTACTCGATGGATCTGATCTAGTTTGAATTAAAAAGATGCCTTCGGGTCCTGATTCTGTCCAGTTGTCCTCAGTGTTACGCGCTGACTCGATGTTAGTTTGGGCTAGCTTGGATGGGGTCTGAAGCCAGCTTCAAATAGAATAATAAGCTTGCTAGGGTTTCTCTCGACTTGCTATCTCAGGCAACGGCCTGAGTCAACGTCTACTCGCCAGTCAAATGGGATTAATAGCTAGCTCGACTAAATAAGCTAGCTTGAACTGCTATTCAATCACTATTTTTTAGCGTGTTCTATCCCTAGAACAAATGCTGTTTAGAAATAAGGCAACCCATTTTAAATGAGCGGACCTATTTAGTAAAAGTGCTTAGGTCTATAAGATACTTTTAAAAAACTAAAAATTTATTTTTGAAATGCCAAACGCCGCATTTGATCTGAGTCAAACATAATTAATAAGAATTAAGATTTGTTTCTAGATAGATCTAGAATTATAATGATCATAAAATCCTAAAGACAGAAGCAAATAAAATACTTATGGATATGATAAGGGCTAGATTAATTAAGGTTCCATTAATTGGGATATAGACTATAGTAGTTAAAGAATGGATTAAATTTCTAGAGTAGTATGATCCAAATCTAATTCAAGTGTTAAACATAGTGAGTAATAAGGACACTCTAGAATGCAACTTCAATAGTTGATAGTTGTTGGGTCACATAGCTAGTTAATAACTAGGATTGGACTAATTACATAGTCATAAGCTGGTCTAGGTCTAAAAATTACTAGGTTGATCAACTCAACCTGATTAACTGGTTGGTGTTTAAGTGCAGTCCCTTTGCCATTTTGTGACCAGTGGTTATTTAATTAAGAAGCTGCTTACTGACTTCAATCATTTATGTGTTAATGGCAATATCTCCCTCTTCCATCTGATCTTACTTACTGTGCCGACATGATCATTAGGAAATTTATTAGTATCAACTTAGTGATTGAGTTGACCCATATCACTCTAGAGAATCAGTTTGACGATAGTAATGGCCAATTTAGTAGGAATTTGTACTTGTGTAAGTCACGTAGGGACTAAATTGTCCAGTGTCATTCGTTTATCTCTAAAATAATAAGTAAAGTTTAAAATACTTAAATTATTAGCTTTTCAAAATGACTAGTTCAGGATAATCGATCGTAGCTCCCATTAAGGGTGATAGTAATGAGTCCCAATTTTCTAATGGGTGTCACTTGGAGTCCTTACACCCAGGTGGTCATTTGGATGTTAAATAATTGTCCATCATATGATTGATAGCTCACTCTCTTAAGTGGTGATCAGGTTAGCAGAGCTTTGCTCTAGCCTGGTTATCATTTGTTTGATGTACGAAGTCCATCATGTTATGGTTCGACCAAAATGAAGTCATTCCTCAATGAGACGAAAGCCATACTGATTTGCTTCTAGGGCAAAATCAATTCTAAAAGATTATTTAAAAAAATAAGATGTGAACTACTATAGATGCACATGGTTAGCCAGAGCTTTTCTTAGACCCATTTATGTAATTTATGGATTTATACCCACTAAGAAATTATGTGGTAATTCCTTAAATTGAGTAGAAGCTTATCAATTCATTAAAAATAATATGAACGACCTTAGACTAAAGTACAAGTCTTTAGGATTAATTAATTCAAGTATTAATTTGATTATGTTTTCTTTCAAATAACTGAATTGGCTAGTGATAAGTCTGCTCCATCAGTTGGATAGTGACAGCATTTAGGACCTGATACTAAGGGTCTAGTGTGACCTTCTTGGGATAATACCGCCACTCCTTGTCGAACTCAGACTGCATGCCTGTAAGAAGGATTCTTGATCGTGAGAAGAGCTTCAACTATTAGCTTTGCTTGTTACTGAGGCTTTGGCCGACCTTTAATATGCCTATCGACTTTGGTGGGACTGCTTAGACAAACTTTTTTTGACTTCTCCTCCAGTATGAACTTCTTCTTTAGTCAAACCATTTTTTATGACTTCGATCCACCAGGATGAATTTCCTCCAGACTTCTCCTCTAGATGAACTTTTCCTGACTCTCGTCCTCCAATGGTATCTTCTTCGACCGTTTGAATCTTTCCGTCCGTACTCTCCCAGCCAGCACATGACTTCTTCATAGCCAAACATGTTCTATAGACTGTCTGCCCTTCAGACGAACTCTCCTTCTCCAAATGTCCATTTCTCGCATTTCAATTGAGCTCGCTATGAATTCTTTCCTTAGTCATCTGAAGCGCTTCTCCTAGTCGAACCTTTTCTCTCTATGGAAGTCAGATTAACTCCAAACTTCAACAATTAATGTTTCTCATCGCTCCTGCTGTCAGCAGATGATGGGTTGGAATGACTCATTGTGATAAAGACACAGCTCTATAAAAATCAATCCACGCTGGCGCTAATATTTGGTCTCTCATCTTATCTTCCTATTGTTCAGTTGATGTGCTGTATATACGAGTTGTCCTAAGTTTTGTCCTGTTCGTCTTACCTCATATATAGGACATTACAGCAAATTATAGATGATAATATGTTTCGCTCACTAAGTTCTTCATCCACTCCCTCCAGCGTTCTAGAAATTCTACTACTTTTCTTTTTGAGCATAGTGTCCTTGGCTCATCCATTTTTTGTTGAGTCGGGAAACCTAGACATTATCAAGCCATATCCAAGACTGGTCGATTCCTATTCGTCGAGTTCTCTAGCGGCCTCTTCTCGAAGTAAGCATAAACTTCTATACTTTGCCACAAAAGTCCAAGTCCTCCGTCATGATTCTATGATCCCACCAAAGAGGTTTTCGACTCTGGATACTCCTTTTACAGTATCTAGCTTACTATCAAGAGGTTTCCATTCTCTTTGAATCTCAACCACTACTAGTATTTTTCCATTAATCACGAACAATAAATACTAGATTGTCTAATAAAAAGAATACTGGTGAACTCTTCGTTTTGAGATTCCCCTTATGTTACTCTAAGGGTAGTGTCTCCTAATGAACGCCATAAAATTCTTTAAATATTAATTTAACTATCTTTAATCATCAACTTATTATAAAAGCGTGTTTTTTTCAAATTCCCCGATGAAGACATCATTAGCCATCTTAAGGACAAAAGTATTTCACCTATGGAAAGGCCTGTGAGAACTGCACACGAGATTTAGCTTCTAAAAACCTTCCATAAAACTAGATCTCCATCAGATCTGCCCCTCCCTCAATTTATGCTTTAGGTAAATGCTCAAAGGCTCCAGAAGACAAGTCATCAGAGAGGATGTTAAGAAGTGACATCCATATCCGTAATCTTCTCCGCTCAACAGGTGAGAACCTTAGGTTCGATTATATATATATATAGGCACGACTCATCAACAACAACTAGCTTTCAGTTGCCTACCAAATCTCCTAGCCGTGAGCATATCATCTAAATATCTCAGGAGATCTGGATTATCGAAGTGGGTCGATCGAACTTGGGCGTAGTTGATATCAGGTTTAAACATTCCTAATAAAGTATGGAAGACCTGATAAGGAGGTTAAGAAGAGCCTTTTGCTCTTCATAACAAAGGAGATTTCAATCGCCTTGAGTGGTTGTACCTAAGTCTATCTCACTAATGTACTTTCAAAGAAAGGTTTACTTTTAAGTTGCGAATCCTACTTCTGATTGAAGAGGATCTCCTGGATTCAAAAAAGCTAGCAAGAATTTTAAGATACGATGGAATCGAAGTACTTCCTATTGCATGCACTCCTCTCTTGTACCCAACATTGTCAAAAATAGTGATCATGGCAAGCTTGACTCTTCTTCTAAGGTCATTACATTCATTTATAAGAGAATACATCATACGCTTCCGATAATTCACAAACGCTCCTCCAAAATTATAAAAAGCGTACGAGCTGGGGACAAGCGTGACACGTAATTGATGGGTTCTTAGAATCAATTTACGGAAAGGTTTCTCTTTTTGGAACATAGCTATTGTATATGAATTGCGTTGCTTACACATCGGTTGTTACGCGTCACAGGGCGCCAGCCTTCATACTAAATTAGCAAGAGTCAATTCTCACTTCTCACCTAGTGCTCCTGAGTGTGAGAGAAAGCTATTTGACTAGATGACTAATGAGGCGTCTCTAGTTCGTATGGAAATGCTTACTTTTCCCACAATTTTTGAATCTAAGTATGAGACCATCCAATAACTTAATGCTCACTTCGTATAGTAAAGCACAATCATCTCCTGAAACTACTGAGAGTTTCTCAAGTAATCTTTTTACCACTCCATTCTAAGCAGAAAGGAGAGTCTCCAATTCAGTATCCTATGTGTCACTACTTTCAATACTGCCGCTCCTAAGGAGGTTCTGAAAACATTGGGACTGATTTTGGTTGCAAGATGGTCGACTAAAGGATGGCCATCCAGAGAGAATGATCTACTATTCCTTTCTAGATTAGAAGAACCGCAATGAAATCTATTTAACTGCATTCTTGAGCTCACGGGCTGATGAAGGATTATGCCATGAGAGTGGGGTATTAGGAGGCCTTATCAAGGACATATCGAGATGAAGTAGTATCATATGAAAGAAGACTGATCAGTTTCACGTACAGCTCGTAGAGAGTTGGAGTATCGAGAGAACCACCACCACACAGTCTAGAACAAAAAAAAAATGAGGCTAAAGCTCGCCATGGCACATCTCTTAGAACACACTCCATTGGTGTGTTTACGTGAGATGTCTACGCGGACATAGCTCAACTCCTAAAGAGATTAAATAGAACGAAGGCTCTTGATCATGTGCATTGCGAGTGGTATGTGCACTGTCTTACTCTCAGATGGTCTCCCACATCTATGCTGCGTCTCAGATGATTCTTATTGCAAAGAGATCTAAGGCGATTGTTATTTACAGAATATGTCTTTGAGGAGAGAGAATACGGTAGAGAGTAAGTATTAACTCCTGATGGACCGTGAGTGACACAACTCTATGGGCAGGGTCATCGACTCGATCCACAAGGCGAAGAAAGTTCTAACGAAGGTATATACCTCAGGACGACTCAACTTAGAGTAATAGAACGCGAGATATCGACACACACACTTCTCCAAACCACTAGGACTTTCGAGATGCGAGACCACAATCAAGTTCTAGAATTAAAGGCTATCAGAGTCTATTGGGTCGAATGTTCTAAGTGACGGTCGGCCTACAAGTTAAGGGAAAGGCATTACACCGTACATAGAACCTTGCTTGCCCCTACCAGTCACCGAACCATTCATATGGGCACCGGTAATAGCAGACAATCCAAGACTGATGTATCTGTCAGAGGCCCTCAACTATTGGCATTCAATTTAAACTCCATCCACACCACTGCGCCATCTGTGTGCACACTTCATATCAATAAAAGTGACAAGTAGTGTGGTGGAATATGACAGAACACTCGCCAGTTGCAGGCGATCAATATAATATATAGATGTGAGACTGGGAATCTATGGCATAGATAATGCTCAATCACATCTTCTTTTACGTTGGATGGTAAATCGAATCCCACTCAAAGAAGTTGCCATGTTTCTTTAGTAAAGGTTAACCCGCCATGGTTGGTAGCTTATCTCTCTAAATAATTGCACTGACTAAGTCGAGATATACACATCATTATTCCTTCTATCTGATTTTGAGATTTACAAAGTGGGGAATTTTGCGTCACAGTAGTCTTTTATGATCTTGAGCTTTGATGCTTTTTGCGCACCTCCACACTACTTCTGTACGTATAATCTCACACTGGAGCACCCATGAATTTGCTTTATGTGGGTTCACTGGCGATCGTCTGTCGTAGTTGGAAAATATATAATACTAACTATGGGCTATTTGGACAATACCATAAATGGGACTAAGAGTGCAAGTCAACCATTTTTGATAGTATATCATCCCTCCAGTTCTTGCTTATACACATGAATTCCATCGATCGATTCCTAATTTTGAACATAGCACTTCGGGCAATTATTAATTTACACTATATTATTATAAAGATTGAAGTTCCCAATATAGAATCTTCGTGATTGGGGAAGCTCGAGGAGAATCAAACTCATTAAAAAAAAAAATAAATAGAGAGAGAGAAAAAAAAAAACATAGAATATAAATTAAAAAATATAAAAACAAAAAAAATAAGAATTAAAAAAACATACAACTAAAAACATAAAACAAAAAATAGAAAAAATAAAAAAAAAAAAATGCATAATTAGAGAAAAAAAGCTAACAACAACATCAAGAAGAGAGAAATATCAAAAAAATAAAAAATAAAAAAAATATAGAAGAAAAAATACTAAATTTATGCTAACTCTAGGATAAAAGATGGAAATAACAACAAAAATATATATAGGCACCAAAAATATAACAATAAGTACACCATAAAATAAGAGACAAATAAAAGACAAAACTAAAAGAATAAATATAGTAACACCAGAAAAGAGAGATCACTAAAAGGAAAAAGATAAAAAAAGAAACCTAAAAAATCACAAATTTAATAATAAAATATTAAAAATAAATAGACAGTATAAGAAATCAATAGTATAAAGAAAAGCATTTATACACAATTTATAAAATTGAAACAAATCAAAATATATTAAAAAATTAAATAAAAAAATAAAAAAAAGAAGAAAATAAGAAAAAATATCAATAAATTAGAGAATGACATAAAAAAAAAAAAAAAAAGACAATAATTAAAAAATAATATTTTAAATTAAAAAGAAGAATATAATACAAAACAATAAAAAAAAAAATAAAAAATAAATAAGATGAGTAGAATAGAACTTCAAAATAAAAGTAGTATAATAAAAAAAATACATAAAAACACAATAAA